>JAMZAV010010097.1:0-22822 GCA_024449915.1 Sweltsa coloradensis
CCGTTGGCCAAGAGGTCTCACTTCTCGAAAACCGCACTTCCGGCGACACGATTTTTTTTCGTTTTCAAATTGTAAAAGAATCGACAATAGGGTGCATTTTTGGGGGAGATGAGACGTGCGAAAAAAGTAAAAAGTGAGAGCTGTCGAATCGAAAAGAATAAGGGTCCGGGGAAAGTTCCACTTTGCTGAAAAGGGGGCGGTGAAAAAATTGTTCTTTGGGGGGGTTGTTCAAAAAGTGATTGGAGAAAAAATGAACTCACACATAACAAAAACTTGAAAAATATACAGCCAAACCTCCACACTCAAAGAAATGAGTCTAAAAAAGGGCATAGCATTTACCCTTTCCCACTTTAGCGCTTTTTTAATTTCATAAATTACAGTGCCCGTAACAGCATCCTTAAAAAAGTTTGTCAAAAATAGAATTTGAAATTTATTAATCTAAATGTAAAGTTATCCGTTCTTTTTTCAAATTTAAATTTTTTAAACGAAATATCATGCAAATTTATTTTGCCGTTTTTAAAGGCTGTTTTACGGGGTAAGGGCCCCAAAACGGGCATTTCGTTTATGAATTAAAAATTTGCGTAAATGTGGAAGGGTAGAATGAGTTTGGCCCTTTTTTTAGATCTCATTTTTTTTGAGTGTGTTAGGTTTGGCTGTTTTTTTAAAGTTTTTGTTCTGTGTGTGATCTCATTTTTTTTTCAAGTTCCTTGAAAAATTTATTTTTTTAAAATACAAAAATTTTATCAAAGTTGATTAATTTCAGGTATTACAATTTTAACAATGGGATGTAAAAATATTAGGGGCCCCAAAAGACTTGTTTTTTGTAAACAATGTAGTGATCATTGTCAAGTAACAAAATTTATTTTTTATTTTCCTTGTATAAGGTTATTTTGAAACCTTTTATTTGGAAGCCTTCAGAAAACTTTTTCAACTTTTTCTTTCAAAAGACCTTATACACTTCACTATTACCTTGACCCATGTAAAATATAAACGTTGTAGCCCCCTTTTTGGTCAGAATCGCTGCATAAACCCTTGATTGGCTAAAAAAGGTCTGTGACAGCGTTAAATTTTAAGTATAGGGACTTATGAGTAATGTTCGGTCTTTATTTAGTCACTGATCGATGTCCACAGGGGTATTTGTTTTTTAGTTTGTTTTTTTAGACATAGACTTTTTTTGATTGGTGAAGCCAAATTTGCGAAAGTGGATGTAAAAGTACCAAATTCGTGGAATTTGCGAGCGTAAATTGACGGACACTAATTGGATGTAAATGCGCCTGTAGAACGTCGAGGTAATGTCTGGATCACTTGGAAACTCTATCGTTTGTCCCAAGAATATATATATCACTTCGTTTGTTATGGGGGTTGTGGTTTGCCCCAACATGTCATGCAAGAATGTGTTATATGGGAATCAAAGCACATTTTTCAATTATTGTGTAATGTAATGTAAAATTTAATTTAAAAATAATTTAATAAAATTAATTTAAAAATGATTTTTGTGTAGAGAAATTATTTGAAAAGTTTAAAGTGCCAGCTCAAAATTTATCGGGTTTCATACTTAAAAATGCGGTCTCTAGTTGGTCATTGTTCCTCGTTTATGGTGTCGGCGTACAGGGTGGCAGTCGGCTTTAAATTAAAATTAAAAAAAATAAAAAAATTTTCCCCCATGAAAATCAGTTCTGTGATGAGTTTGTTTTGGGCTCTAATACATTTTTTTTATTTTATCAGTAATTTGGGAAATTTTTCGACTTTAAGGAACAACAAAAAAAAATAAAAAAATCGAAAAAAAATTTTACGTTTTTCAGCCAGTGTGCTGAAACACAATGTCGGACACAGATGCCCTGATCAAAAGGGGAGTACATAACCTGCACCCGTGCACAGCTCTATAAGGGAATAATTTAATGTTTTCATTAAAACTCTTGCAAGTTCAATTACCATAAAAATAAGGTAAACCTAAAGAATCAATTTTCAAAAGTAAAAAACAAAGCTATCAGAAAGAACGTTAGGGGGGACTCGAACCCACGACCCCGCGATTCACATCCCCATAGCGTTACCTCATTCAGACATGTTGTGAGTGTGATACAGACAGACACCCCTCAATAGCAAGACGAGCCACAATAATAATATTCCGACCACCCGTAATCTGCCACACAATACCCTCTCGTCAGATCCGACCACAACATTCAACCTGCACAGCGGGCCATCCAGGCCGTTGACTTGTGCGATGTGATGTGACAATGTAATATGGAAATCAATCTATCTTGTCTCGACCTCACACTATGATTCTCACAGTTTCACGGGGTCATAGAGGGGTCACGCTGACCTCGACTACTGAATGGGAATACCGGGGGAAGAATTCGATTCTGTTTGCAGGGGAGAGATGTTTCGAATTGTTGTTAAAGTTGATGGTTTAGAAGAGATTCTGTCTGTTCGCCATCTTGTGAAACATAAACATAATGCTGAAGTTAGCAGTTGTGTGTGTGCAGCACTATTAACACAATTTTGTAATTAATTACTTTTTGCAACGAAGCACGAGTTCAGAAGTACCTACCCAAAAGTGGGAAATTTAGAATATTTACCTTAAAATTTTGTCATGTTTTTCGTTGTTAGGACGGCTCAAAAGTCGCCGTTTACACATTCCTAATCCAAGAATTGATGGACTTAAGTCCATATCACAATTTTGAAAAATCTTCTACCTAAAGCAGGATTCGAGCCCTGTACCTCCCGCATTAGAAGCAACGTTCGAGACTAAACAATAAGACCAACGAGTACTACTACTTACTTACTTTTTTTTTTTACTTTTTCTATGTAAGAACCTGTGAATAAAGAATGAAATGAAATGAAGACATCACACACAACAGACGGGCAGAAACGTTATGCTCATATGGGAGCTTCGATCCCTAGTACTAAATTAATGAGCTGTGTATTTAAAACAATAAAATCTATGTTAGAAGAACTTAAGAACTTTTTACTTTAGTAAGCACAAGCAGAATTAATTATATTGAGGTACAATCATGGGTCCAAAAGTACACAATTGGGAAGCGGTGATATCAACAAATTATCGCATAAGAACACACAAATAAAATGGTATTTTAGCATTGAAATAACTTGATGGAGGTGCTAAGTTCACAGAAATGCATTTAAAAAAAATTGCTAGTCAAGTTCCCGTGACCCCAAAGGGAAGAAACTTTAGACTTAAAGGTAGGCTATAGATTGCCACTAAGGAAAGTACAACAGTTGTACGGAGTTACGTAAGATGAAGGACGTAGCCCTGGTGTTGTTGGCGTCGAGAGTCGTGCGTGCATGATCGATGATTGTGTCACATCTTGAAAGAAGCGTTGCATCATGGTTGAATCGAAGCTAATCGATGGCCGACTTCACCCCCCCCCCCCCCCCCCCGGACACGTCCCCTGTAACGCGGACTAGTTCCTCGACTTCCGCCAACTATCCATCACTCGGCGACCTTACGCAACAACATCAGGACATTGTCACGAGGAAGAATACTCGCATTCAGGCTGGAAACTACACAAAACGCCCAAAATACAGTTCTCTCGTAGTTGGAATTCCTCAATCTCTTCACAGTACAATTTATTGTTTATGTTGTTTGTACTTTTGTTTACCTTGTCTGACCATAGAAATGAATAGATGAATGTTATTCTATTCCCTATGACCTGACCATACGTCTGTCATTCACATTTCATTTCTTATTTACTCTTATTCTTCTAATCATGAAAAGCTAATTTTTTCGCATAGGAAACCTGATAACCTAAAAATTTCTCGTGGACAACTTGCCCTGGATGCAAATGCCTAGCCTATTGTGAAGGGGTGTCGGAGAGTTGTTTAAGAGGCCTCAGTCGGACAATCCTTCAGTCAGGATTGTCGGAGTCGACGGGATTTGAATCCGAGACCTCCAGGATCAGCAACACTGTCGGTAGGAAACCCGAACAAGGACCAGCAAATTGGTATTAGGTTTAGATCTGCCATGGGAAAACATAATTGCCCCCCTTTTTATTTAATGTTTTTTTCTTTTTTTTACGTACTTCAATGTCAACCAATTGTTTCATATATTTTATTATAATATAATTTGCGTTTGTAATAATTTATTGTAATGTTATGTCATAATGTCTAGTAGGTTATTTGACACTAATGTGATTGGGGCAATGAATTCACTTCTCTAAAAACATTTTAAAACGCATTTTTATGTGTTAAATTAATAAATAATTAATTTAATTAGTTTCGTTAAAAAGTTCAAATCATTACTATAAATCAACTCGTCCCGTATGTTTGCTTATGCGTATGTTAATTGCTATTGTTTTAAAGACAAATACGGATTAAACCAGTCTTTTGGTCCATAATTCATTGAAATACATCAAGAAATTGTTGCAGAACTTTTAGGATGAAGGTAGGCCACAGCCATCACTTACAATAAGGCCTAAGGAATTGTGTCAAGAATTGTGAAGAGTAGAGCAACATGATGGCGCCCGTCCGAGCAGACTGTGGTGGTATTGAAAATGTTAGTAAAACATCAAAAAAGTGTTTAGTGTGTAAGAAAGGAGTGAGGAAAGGCCTTAGATGTATTTTATGCCAAAAATGGGCCCATAATCAATGTGTGGGGATAAAGGATGCAGTCTATAAAAAGATGAAAGTGAGTGACCTCGTGTGCCACATTTGTAAAGGTGACGTTAATGGGGCCACAACAGATATATCTTGCAGTAAAAATGATGTTAATGGGTTCAAAACAGATACATCTTGTAATAGATGTAAGTATTGGGAAGATAAATTTAAGAAATTAAAAGATATTAAAGTGGCAAGAGACAGAACGTTGTGTAGTATGCACACAACCATTCACCAAATGAATGAAGAAATTGTAAGGCTAGAAAGAGATTGTAAGGAAGCGGATATTAAGGTAGGCTTGTTACAGAGGAGGCTTGAGGTTGTACAACAGAGGCTACTGGAGGACTCAGTACCTAGGCATACTAGCAAAATTGTACAAAGCAGACCTTCAGAAAATCTAACTCCCACAGCTATAGGCCTAGGCCCTGATGTTGGGAATGACTCTAGGCCTCGGACTACAGCACCAGCTCATTATGTGGGAGCCGGTGATCATCTAGAAGTGCACGGAGATGCAAATATAGCCCTAAGGCTACAGTGTGATGCAAGTAAACTTCTGCAAAACAGTTCTAGGTCTAATGCCCAAAATAATAATGCCAAAAACACATGTATCAAAGTCATTGATCACGACTTATTCGCACTCCCTGAAGATGTGTCACTGGCCCATTGTGTGGGTGAAGACCTTGTAATGTCAGGTGGGATTGCCAAAACATTTATAAATAAATTTGGTAATATTGATAAACTAAAAGAACAATCAAAGCAAGTATAATCCTGTCAAATAAGATCGTAAATTGACGCTTGGAGGAAAAAATTGCGATGTCGCTGAATTTTGCAGAGACCTTCCTTATATAATACTAAACAACATACTAAAACTCCCCTACAATCGGACTGGAGCTTCGGCCGCCATATTGGAAAATGGCGGCCAAAAGGTGTTTGTTATCGAATATCTCCAAATTGGTTTGAGATAGACAAAATATCTCAATGGTAAAAATAATCCCCATTAAATTCCCTACAAAACAGATGTCTTCTATAGTTTTAATAGGGGCAACGGTTACGTCACAAATTCGTGGTTTAAATGTTGCTCATTGGAGTACCAGCTTATTTACAAATTTTCACGCCCAGCATCAAACAATGCCCAGTAAATCCGTAAGAAATCGATTTAAATACAAAAGGACTTTTGTACGGGGTTCATGAAAGCTTTCATTAGTATTTTAAAAAATCAGGTCTGCGAAATAGAATTTTACATTTACCCGGAATTTGGGTTTTTCCATTGTTGGAATTTCCTAAAAAATGCCCTTTTTGACTGTCCATTATTAAGCACTAAATAGCATTGGAGGAAAAATTCTTTCTACGCACATTGAAATGACTCAAATAATGATCCGATTACAACCAAAGTTTAAATCCAATATGGCTGCTAATTCCTAATATCCACAACATCAAAGTGAATTATGTAACAAAAAGAGTGTAAAAACAGCACGAAAACAGTATTCATATTGTGAATATTAGGAATTAGCAGCCATATTGGATTTAAACTTTGGTTGTAATCGGATCATTATTTAAGTCATTTCAATGTGCGTAGAAAGAATTTTTCCTCCAATGCTATTTAGTGCTTAATAATGGACAGTAAAATATGGCATTTTTTAGGAAATGCCAACAATGGAAAAACCCAAATTCCGGGTAAATGCAAAATCCGATTTCGCAGAACTGATTTTTAAAATACTAATGGAAGCTATGAACCCCGTACAAAAGTCCTTTTGTTTTTAAATCGATTTCTTACGGATTTACCGGGCATTATTTGATGCTGGGCGTGAAAATTTGGAAATAAGCTGGTACTCCAATAAGCAACATATAAACCACGATTTTGTGACGTAACCGTTGCCCCTACCAAAATTATAGAAGACCCCTGTTTTGTAGGGAAATAAATGGGGAATATTCTGCCATTGAGATATTTTGTCTATCTCAAACAAATTTGGAGATATTCGATAACAAACACTTTTTGGCCGCCATTTTCCAATATGGCGGCCGAAGCTCCAGTCCGATTGTAGGGGAGTTTTAGTATGTTGATAAGTATCATTTAAGGAAGGTCTCTGCAAAAATTCAGCGACATCGCAATTTTTTCCTCCAAAAATTCTTATTTGACAGGATTAAGTAGGAGAAGTGGCAGAACTAGAACAGCCTAACAGAACTCTTTTCTACCTCATAAGTAAGGAGAAAACAAAAAAGGACAAGCCCACTCTTAAATCATTATACAAATGTTTATCGTCACTAAGAGAGAAATGTTTTGAAAAGGGCATCACGGAACTTGGTATGCCAAAAATTGGCTGCGGCCGGGATAAACTAAGATGGAGCCAAGTGAAGAAATTAATCGAGTCTGTATTGTTGACTCTGGGATCAGTGTTATTGTTTGCCTTTTTAATCCAATTAAAAAATAAGAGAGAGGCAGGGGGTACATCTATTATTGAGGATACAAAGGTTTCAGAACCTGGAACGAGCAATGTTACAGTGTGGGGTGACTCGATGATATACAACACAGGAAGGATCATCGAGAAAGGAGGCTACAAATGGAATGTCAAATGCCGCCCAGGAATCCGAATGGACCAACTGAAAAATGCCATAAAAGACGAACACATAGATGCAGAAGAAGTCAATAAGACGGAAGCAGTAATAGTACACGTGGGTACAAACAGTGTCAAAGGTTGGATGCGAAATGGTGAGACAGTGACTGATACTATAGACTTAATAAAAACTCTAAAACATAAGTACATCAAGGCAAGATTAGTGATTATGGGAATTATACACAGGAAAGATGTTAATTGTAAGATTATAAACTCGTTAAATGACGAGATTGAGTGGGTGGTAAATGAGTTTGGAGGCATATTTGTGGACCCAAATATATGGGTACTAAACGACTGCATTGGCCGATATGGTCTCCACCTAAACTATAAAGGCAATGAAATATTATCTAAAATATTCATAGGAATAACAACAGAGTCATTTAGATGGCATGGTAAGCCTACCATGAGGAAGTAATTTCGGAAAACTAAACTCTAAGGGTGGGGGTCAATAGAAAAAAAACACGGGAGAGATAGGACTAGAAATATAATTAGAAACGCAAATGCATGTTCAGAAAACAATATGACAATCATGTATCTAAACATACAGAGTTTATACAAAAATATTGAGCAAATCCGAAATATAGTACATACTAAAATGCCAATAATAGTCGGTATTGCTGAGACCCACCTAACGGAGGATATTGAGGACTGGGAGGTTGACGTAAAAGGGTATCAGTTGATAAGAATAGATTCAAACAGTAGGCACACAGGAGGGGTGGCTATGTATGTACAAGAAGGGGTAAAATATATAGTCACACATACAGAGGTAGTAAAAAACAAGTGGTGGACCTTGAGTATCAAGTTAGTAAATTGTAGTCTTCATAATTATAATGTTACTTATGTATCCCCTAAAATGAAAAAGACTGAGGTTATTAATAAACTCAGGGAACTGATTGAAATCACAGATGGTTTAAACGCAAGAAATAAAATTCTGATAAGCGGAGATTTTAATATTGACCTAAGTAAAAACTCTGTCTACGCAAAACAAGTAAAAACTGTTATCAGAAGAACTTAATATGATACAACTAGTTAATGATTTTACTAGAGTAGCACAGTATACAGTTAAAGACTCAAATCTAGTTAAAATAACAAGAACTATTATTGACTATGCATTAAGCAGTTATTATGATAAACACATATTTAATGTGGAATTATTAGAGGAGACAATATCGGACCATAAAATAGTAAATATAAAACTAAACATGGGAAAACAAATAATGACAGATATGAAGAAAAGAGAAAAGACACAGGTTATCACATACATAGATAGTAAAAATCTTCTAAATAATAAAGAAACTAAAGAGTTTTTTTGGGAAGACCTAAATAGAAAAAGCTGGAATTCTAATATAAATGGTAATTTGAGTTGTAATTACAATAACAATACTGTACAGGATATGATAGAAGAAATAATTAATAATATTAGCAGTTCTGTAGAAAAAACATACATCAACAAAGTCAATCAAAATAAAAAACATACACTTGGAAAAAAGATGGTTGATGCAGAAAGTAGCGAGAGCAAAAAGAAAGAAACTACTATTATAGAGTAGCGAGACGGAGTAATGATATAATGGAATGGCAGAAATATAAAGAAAAACGAAATAAGGTTATAAGCAAAATTCGCGAAAAAAAATATAGTTATTACGCTAAGAAGTTGGATGAAAAGAAGGGTCAGCCAAAAGAGGTGTGGAAGTTACTAAAAACCTTTTATAAATGTAAAACCAATGAAACAAGAAAAGAAATATATTTTAAAAATAAGATATTTTCGGGGGATAAAAATATAGCAGAAGAATTTAATGAATATTTTACTCAAAGTATAGAAAGTTTAGTAAATCAAACAAACTGTGACATTGATAAAACTGTGGTGCTAAGAAATGTAAAAAGTAACACACAAAACAAGCTAGAAATTTTAAGGAAGTAAGTGAGAAACAAGTTAAAGAATTAGTAATGGAATTAAAAGATACAGCATCAGGTGAGGATATGATCTCAGACAAAATTCTGAAATTAGTCACAGGTTATAGGGATATGCTAGTTATTTTAACAAACTTTATAAATGTATCACTAAGGACAGGGGATGTAGCTGATAAACTAAAGACTTCAATCATCATACCAATACCTAAAGTGCCAAAAACAATAATTGGTGAAAACTATAGGCCAATAAATACTCTACATGTAATAGATAAGTTGTTGGAGAAGATTGTTAAGAAGCAAATTGTAGATTTTATTGAAGATAATGGTATATTAATTGAGGAGCAATCAGGTTTTCGCAGCAAGTACGGATGTGAACATGCGGTTCAGTATGTAATAGAGGATCTATAGGGTAAAATAATAAATCAAGATATAAGTATAGGAATTTTCCTGGATTTAACGCGTGCTTTCGAAACAATTGATAGAAGTATTCTTGTTGATAAACTGAAAAATTATGGTTTTACTGGTATAGTATTAAAATGGATTACATCGTATTTAAAAAATAGGTATCAAAAGGTAAAGTACAACAAGGCATATTCTAAACTAGGAAAACGCTTAAGTCCCGCCGCGTTGTTGGATGAGCGTATATGGTGCATTGAGCTGCCATGTGTTACGCGGATTTTCTGTTGTTCTGTGAAAAAATCATTACTTAGTTGAAGATTTTTTTAAATTAAATTAAATTAAATTAAAAAAACTTAATTTTTTAAATTAAATTTAAAAATAAAATAAAAAATAAACTTAATTTTTTTTAATCGTAATTTTTAAAAAAGAAAAAAATCGTAAAATTGCAATTTTCATAAGAAATAATTATTTGATTGCGCTAAAATTTTACACGAACATATCAATTCATAAAATTAAGGTTCTGTAAAAAAATCATTACAATAGGATAAAGCATGCAGGTGTTATAAGTCAAAGAATTGTTTTAAAAAAGAAAAAAACCCGTAAAATTACGATTTTCATGAGAAATAATTTTTCGATTACGCTCAAATTTCACACGAATATCTTATTTCATAAAATTAAGGTTCTGTGAAAAAATCATAAGAATCGGAAAAAGCATGTAGGTGTTATAAGTCGAAGAAATTTTTTAAAAATCGAAAAAAATCGTAAAATTGCGTTTTTTATGAGAAAAAATTTCCCGATTGCGCTCAAAAACGTGGCAGTTCTAAGTTCAGAGATTTCGAAGGCCTCCATAAAATTTCATGGCAATCGGAGTATTGGTTTAGCCGGAATCGTGTTAACAAACACACAATAATACAAACAGAAAAAAAAAAAAAAAAAAAAAAAAAAAAAAAAAAAACATTCCGGATTTTTTTCTCCAGTGGAGTGAAATGGAATCTTCGCTTCGCTCGCTACGCTCGCTACGCTCATCCAATCAAGTAAAAACAACAATGGGGTACCGCAAGGCTCAATCCTTGGACCACTTTTTTTTATTTTATATATTAATGACATAGTGCATATCTTTAAATATTGTAAAATTTATATTTATGCTGACGATATTCTAATTGTATGCAGTGGGAAAAATCTGGAAATGGTTTTATTACATATAAAAGAAGATTTAAGCAGACTAGAACAATGGCTTGGGTATAACAAGATGACACCAAATGTAAAAAAGACAAAGGCAATGGTGATATGTAACAAAAATAGGTAAAAGCAAATTGAATTAAATGAAATTGACCTAAAAATTAGAGGAGAAAAAATAGATGTTGTACATGATTTCAAATACTTGGGCATAATATTTGATGAAAACCTGACTTTTGAAAAACATGGACAACAGATCATTAAGAAGTTAGCCAGGAAAGTAGGACTGTTCAAAGAATGTGTGGAAATCTACCAATTAGTAGCAAAATTAAAATTTGCCAAGCAATAATAACTCCGCATTTTGACTATTGTAGTTCTATTTTATTCTTACTAAATAAAAATGACATAACACGGATGCAAAAGCTACAAAATAAAGTAATGCGGTGTATACTATGGGTATCTAGACGAACATCTATTAGTGAGATGTGCGAAGCGTTAGGATGGCTGAACGTCAAACAAAGAATTCTTTTAAACACACTAACTTTCTTGTTTAAAATCTCGAAAGGAATAGGGCCAGGATACTTGTGTAGAAAGTTAATAAACATAAAAGAAAATCATTATAACACTAGAAATGGAAAAAATATGATCATTCAAAGAAATAGCACTAAATTTGGAAATAACACTATTTTTGCAAAAGGGATGAGAATATTTAATAGGCTACCGTTAGAAGTTAGAAACGTGCAAGAGATAAACAGATTTAGAGTTAATTGCTGTAAGATAGTTAAAGGATGCGGATGGAATAGAGATGTTACTGGTACTGAGGATTTCTGGACTAAACCAAGTTAATGTGATAAATGAAAATGCTTTGAATGATTAAAATGTAAATACCAGACGCACAGTCTGGTCCATTGAGGACTGAATTTAATGAATATGTAAAAGTAAATTGTATAATGCTTGTGTATGTGTATTGTGTATGTAAAAATAGCAAAATGCTAAATAAAGATTTCTACTACTACTACTACTACTTAGAGAGCAAAGATCCAATATGACGTATGATTAAATTTTTCGCCCCAAAAATTTTAACATTCTTGCTTGGGACATTTTGTTAATTTGCCACTAACATCAATCTTTCTTTATCTCGAGATAGAACAAACATTGACAGAATCATTAACTGTTTAATTCCTTACTAACGTTTCAATTAAAACAAATCACGGTCTAGGGAAAGAGGTAGCTCATGCACGTGAAACTCTTCTTCTGGAGGTCTCGGTTCAATGCCCGCCACCAGCAATCCGAACTAAAATGTTTTCTCCAGGTAATCTTCATAACCAGAACTGTGTCAATCCATTCACAATTTTGTCATAACTCCAAAATGCCTAGTTGGACATTGCACCCTGGGCAGGCTTCCCACGGGAAATTCAATCGACTTTTAATTAGTAAAATTATTCAATAATACCTAGCTTCTATGTTAATCAAAATTCAGTATTTACAAAGAATCCATCTCGAACCCATCTCCAATAAAAATTACAGGCCTAAATAAATAGTTTGCTGTTAATTTACAATAATAGTATAACTTAATTTTAGTTTCCTTGTGTGTGAACAAGTACAATACTTCTGAAAAGCACGTGATAAAAGCACAACTTGAACGTGGCAGATTCAACACCACAGCTGTCCATATTGATTAATTAGACTTCCAGTTTCCAGGGGATTTCTTACATCATTTTAGGGCAAGATTCTGTTTTCCTTTAGAAAACGTTAAAATGGAATTTTCAAGAAATGTCACCATCAGTTTTGTCGCATTTTGGATTGTTTTGGGCCCCCCCGTTGAGATGTGCTTAGTTTGGAAACCATTGACTCATTCATTTGGGGTTCGGATTTTGTAAAAGTCGGTGACGCACCCCCCACGGTCGTGTTGTCATTGCAAATGGCGGGGTTCCACAAGGGAGGGGTGCGCGAGTGAAATAGATTACTCAACAACCCCCTACCTCACACTTATAAACCAACTAACGCACCCCTCCCCTCCCCTAGACCGGGGAAAACACTTTGCATGCGGACGCCATTTTCTCGAATACATCATCCAGAAATAATATTTACAGTCGAGCGTATGCATTCGTAGTTTTAAACTATTTTTAGGAAATAACTACATGTACACTCGCGACCAGAAGTAAATCAAGGGCTGGATAGTAGATACAGCTAGACTCCTTGATTTACTTACAGCCGATGGTGTACGTAGCATTCATTTATATCCGTTCATACATTCCATATTTTAAATTGTGGTAAAATATTGTGTCAAATACACAAATAAACTAAATCTAAGAGTCGTACAATGATTACTGTTGCAGTAAGTTGGATTTTGTTAATGGAACGAGGGATTTAAAATTAAGTCTGTTGAAGCCTTCGAATATCGTATTAAAATATGATACATTTATTTTTATATGTACAGAAAAACTATTGCGATATGTATAAGTTATACAAAAATACATAATATTTACACATTTTAATTTTATATGTTGAAAAAAAATATACACTGTTTGCAGTTTTTACATCTATGAAAGATTGTCGCTTGATTTATCACTTTGTTTTGTAAATATACATGAAGAATGCGATTTATTACACAAAATATGTTCCCCTGCCTGCTATGTGTTGGGTTCCAAAATGTATAGAAAAATATATAACTTTAGCTGGGTTTGTTTGCCTGATGAAAAGTTAAAATAGAAACAAAACTCCTATAGTTTACTTCGATAGATACAACAAATCTTTGGATTGAAAATTGAAATTACGACATGTTCAAAATAAAGGGCGTTTAAAAAGGTATTATATCATGTATTTTAAAATAACATTCGCAAATTTGTAATGGTGGATATTATAAGAAGATGGGTTTCAAAGTATAACCTTCACTAATACTTTTGTTTCCTAAAATATTTCCAAGATTAATTTTTCAAAAAAATGACACAGCTGAAATTGTAAGGTGTTACTAACACCCGTGTTACCAAAGTAACATATTTATAAATCATTGACTTGCGCTAGATGCTCATTATAAATGAAACATTTTTAAAGAATTTTTTAAAAATCACATTATTGTGTGCTCAAATGCAATGTGGACGGCACACAATATCTCCTTCCCCCCCACCCCCCAATCATATCACTACAGTTCAACAGACACAAGTGAAAACAATAGAAATAGAAATATGTATGAGTTCCTTCTATTGTTACACCTAACATAACAAAAATAACTAAATAAAAACAAAATCAAAATATCGAAATGTATTTCAACATCTTCCGACGGCGCATGGTCCTCTGGTGAGGCCTTCGTACAAGATTCAAATGGATATATTAATACCCCATTGAGAGGACGGATTATGTTTGAATCCGGTACAAATTTTCCTATTGGCGGGGGGGGGGGGGGGGGGGTCAGAAGGAAATGGTGTGTTTGGGGGCCACATCCGGAAGGTGATACAGTACATACCCTAATAATTGTTAGTGTTTTCAGCAGATCAGGACATCAATCGATAAACATAAGTTCAGAATAACTGAATAAGGATACTACAGAGGTAGAACTTCAAGTTTCTTGCATGAAGTGTCTGGCGGTGGTACTGAGGCTGGTGGGTCCTAGCATGCTTCTTCAGATGGTCCTTGCGTCCGAAGCGCTTGCCACAGCTGGCGCACGCGTACGGACGCAGACCGGAGTGGATGCGCTTGTGACGCGTCAGCTCCTCGTTGCGGGTGAAGGTCTTGGCGCACGAGGTGACGTCACACTTGTAGGGTCGCTCGCCTGGAAGAACAAACATAAAGTTGGTTAAGAACTAAGAATCAATGTTCAAAAATGAGATCAATATAGCGTGTTCTGCAACAGATTTGGGGAGCGAACATCCCCTACGCAACAATTTTAATGTCGGTCATTCTCTGCGTATGTCACGTGGCACGATAAATTTCGAACATGACCTCCGATTGAAATTTGTTTAAATCGTATTTTCAAATCGTACTGGGGGACATTAAATTTATAGCAGACCAAGCCAACCCTGTAGGCGCTGACACCATCGTTGTGAGAACACGAGAACAATTCCTATGAGCAAAGATTTACAATCCGATTGCTTCACGATTGAGGAAAGAATTAAATATAGCGTACTGGTAAATACATACAAAGTATTGAAAGGTATGTATTCAGGTATTTTACCCAATATTTTTCAATTTGTTGATCGCGATAGAAATTCTATTCTAATGTACTCATTGAAAGTTCCTAAATTAATTTCTAAATCATTAAGAAAGTCATTCTTGTACAGAGGAGTATCCTTTTGGAATTCAATTTCTTATGATATTAGAAGCCAGTTTACTGAGCTAGGAATTGTACAATTTAAAAGTAAAATTGAAGCAATGATAATGAATCGAAGAACAAAGAAGAATTGATTTTTACTATTTATTTGTGGGGCATTGTTAATTTATCTTCATATGTTCTTATTTATGATTTTGCTGTTCTCTTTGTTTGTTCATTATTGCTTTGATTTTGATGTATTTAGTGTATTTTCAATTGATATTTTTCTGACTAGATTGTCTGGTTGCCGCCCACTGGTGGAACTTGCAACTTGAGTTAGGTGTCCTGTATCATTGCTGTGATCAGTTTTTGACTTGAACAATTTAAAAAAAATATACATCTAAAATAATTATATATTAGAGTCAAGATCTTTTGTACTTAATTGTTATCAAGATTTGAACACAAGAATGAAGATTCGCGTTCGGTGGTTTCTTCCGCGAAAGTTTGATTACTCCCTGATTTGCTGTTCTTGATTTTTGGCAAACCTCATATTCGTTTGAGTGGGTTTGTCTAATGAATCAGTTTTTTCTTTTCGTTTTTCTTTTTTAATTTTTTTTTTTCTTTCTTTTTTTCTTTTTTTTCTTACTTTTTTTCCTTTCTTTTTTTCTTTTCATTTTTTTTTGTTTTGTTTTCTTTTTTCTTTTCTTTTCATTCCCCACCCTTTTTTATATTCGATTCATTCATAAATTGCATTTAATATCCTTTTTATTTGTTATCAAATTTGTTGAGTATTTAATGCATTGTTGTAATATTACTATTTCAAATATTTACTTCAATGTAGTTCATTGTTGTGTCTGCATCTATGTAATTAGATTTATTTAGTTGTCCTCCTTTGTAAATCAGTTTTTATAACTAAATAGGATAGACGTTAAATAAATAAATAAATAAATAAATAAATAAACTATAGAGACCGGCATATTTAAATAGGAAACATCGATTAACCAGGCTGGACACGATTCCACCCGCGGGCAGAGCTCAAATCAACAAGTGTCATTCGGAGCAACGTTATAGAATGTATTATATTTATGTGCCTCGTTGCTAGGACGGCTCTAACGTCACCGTTTACACATTCCTAAGCCAAGAACTGGTGGACTGAGTCCACATCAAAAATACTTTTGCCTAAAGAGGGAATCGAACCCTGGACCTTTTGCATTGGAAGCACGACGAACCACGGGCGTTTTTGTTGACATTGACCTTTAACAGTATGATACACACATACACACAAGGTGACCCTGATTATAAGGAAGTCCGCGGTGGTACCAGCGATTAGGGAGCTGTTCCGAAGCGTATGGCTCTACGAGGACGTGAGCTCAAATCCCGCATAAGGTATGGGTCTATCATCCATCACCACTCATCATCGCGAATAGCCTTAGTGCTAGAGACGTTAAGAAACAAATATCGTCATCTGAAGGTTGGGGGAGAGCAGCCAGCCCACCGACAAGTTTGAATATTCACGAATCATGACCCGGCACCTCCACCAAAAGTGCAGACTATGAATGTAACCGAGGAACAATAACGACAGGCTTTGCTCCTTATTTTGTTCACCCACGTGACAGTGGTTGTCTTTTAAGTCTGCATCAATAAGTTTAGTTATAACTCATCACAATTCGCAACTTTACTTCCTACTCCGGAAGATGTGATCACTCGTCAATACTCATACAATAAGAACAAAGAAATATAAGATTATAAAAAGAGGGCCTGAAAACCCGAGGTTTTTAATGATGCTTTACCAGTCAAATACGTTTATTTTATTTAATATATATCATAGTATTTTTTTCTGCTAAAAATGTGGTTTATATACAACTACCTTTTCTTTAATTTACTATAGACCTAATATAGTTTAACCCTTTTGTATGAAAATTCCAATTTTATTCATTTAATTTTACCTTTATGACACAATTTGAAAATGAAGGTGTAAGGAAACTCATACTCAAGTTTTTGAAGGTGGGTAATATAGATGAAACAACAATGTTACAACATTCTTGGATTAAAAATTAAAGTGCTAAATATTAAAATACAATTTGCTATTTTGACGCATAATTATGCAGAATGAAACTCCCGGAATGATTGTCTGGATGCGACTCCACGTTTTAAAACACACACACACTATATCTGTTGATATGTTCTTCATTCTTATGTCAAAAACGGTGTAAATAATATGTGGGAAGTAGAAAAGTAAAAATATAATAAACAATATAAGTATGCAGCCTATTATTTTTCTACGAGAGTGGGCTACCTGCCACAGTCCGGGGAAATTTTTAAGACAGTGATCAAACGACGACTACGTCCGAACTATACGCTTGAAAATACTAAACATATAGGCCTACCGGTAGAAACAGATGAGAAAAATATTGAATGGTCCAAAATTCAAGGAAGACGTTTACAATTACAATCACAATAATTACAATTACAATTTGTAGGGATTAGCAGCTATGTCGAAGATCACCGCAGATCAAGGACGACAATAAGGATAAATATCGAGGAATAAATTTTAATATGTTGATACGATTAATTGTATAGTATAGTATTTTATGTTGTTGGAGCCACTCATTATTTAGCTTAATTGTAACAACAAACAAATAAATTTTTCTGTGAATGTTGAGGTAGCACTCGAAATCCTATATGTAATCCCTATCCAAGTTAGTTGCAACATCCCATTAGCTGGAGCCAAATTCAAATTCAAATTTTATTAGGACGTCTGTACATTTTAATTTACAATAACACAATTAATTTTATAGTGTATGTGTCCTATTAGATTATACAAACTAAAGTTTAACAAATAATATGTAATAAATTGTAAATAATCATCCTGCCGCGCTCGAAACACGATTTCTACAAGTCAAACTTAATTTGTATTACTTGTAAATTGTCACAAGAAATTAAAAGTACAATTTCCAAGACGTGTATTAGTTTTTCTTGACAATATTTCTATTTTTATTGAAATTACGACATTATTGTAAAAGTGTTACCAAAAAATGCCAAAAGTTAAACATTTTAATTTCATTAGATTGAAGATGGCATTTTTATTCTTCAATATTATTTCTTGTGAGACATACGCCTAGTTGTGTGAGGGGAGTAATGGTAAGTAGGACCCATGTAACCCATGTATATCTATTGACCGTTGGGCATCAGAATATTGTTGTTTTGTGGTATTTCATTGTTTTTTGTTTTTTTTTTGCATCTAAATCGATTTTTGTCATGTAATTTCAAAACGCTGTTGACCAACATTTCTCAACTTGAAAAGTGTCTTCTCTATAGTTTATAAATCAAAATAATAGAAGGAACCATAAATACGAAATGTTTTTACCTAATTTGTGTTAATTTGGAGGAATACTTATTGTGCGTAACAAACAGCAAAAATAGTAGGCTAGACGATACAAATAAAATATTCACATAATAACATCTAAAAAAGAACAATGTAACTTGTAAGCTAAGCAGTAATGCTTATATTCAGTTCTTATCATTAACCCAAAAACGGGAAATGACGTCGTTATTGGGTTGTGGAGTCAATATTATACATATCGGGTATGAAATAAATTAATCGGAAACTAATCTGTGAAGGATTAGAGACTATGACTGTCCGTAGTAATTTGAATGGGCAGTCCATACAATTTTTGGATAACATGTAATATTATAAATTTTAAAATATAAAATTCAAGCACATAGTAAAAAGCTATTTTATTTTATTATGTGGCCACATTGAATACAATGTGAAACAAAACGCGAATATCATTAAGATGAGGGGAGAAAATGTATTCGGCCATAAACATTGGCATTGAAAACATGTTTTGTATACGTATTAATTTATTTTTCTCAGACAACCTGCAGTGCGATTCTATAAGGATAGCGTGTATGTATCTAAGGATATATCAATCGTTGTCAAGCAGTTAGCCAGGGTATTTTCTGTGATAACGATTGATTTATCCATAGCAACAATCACGATAACCTTATAGAATCGCACTGCAGGCGTCTACCCACTGTTGCTAAGTAAATAAAGCTATAAACACTTAAAAATACACATTTATCACAATTTTAAAGCACTTCGAGATGGCATACGGATCATTAATATCCCTCTTATAATTATTATAAAATTACAAAATAAAATAAGTTAAAATTAAATAACAAAAATGTAAAAATACCTCAAACGAACAAAACTTAACACGAAGGATTATCTAATAAGAAATACATTAAACAATGTAATTATAATTGAACATAAAACGTGTTAAATTAATTAATTACATATTAAACATTAAAATAAATACATATAAACGTATTTAATCGGTGAAATCATAACACCAAATTAGACTATTTTAAACGGTCACCCCTAAAGTACTAGAATAATTCTGTGAATAAGAGACAAAATTGTAGTTTTTATATTAAATTTCTAACCCAATGTGGCAGACTGTTATTCAAATTCATGTTCCCTTACACTTACACCGACAGGGGTGGCTGAACGTATCAGTAACAGCACGGAACTCTTATTCGAGAGGCCGCAGGCTCGATACCCGCCGCCCGTATAACCCTGACTGAAGGTTTCGCCAAGGATTTCCCCAGTCAATATTCATACGATAAAATGTACAAAGTACAAACTTAGACTCATAAATATCATATTTGATAATATTTTACCCTTGTAACACTCCCCACCTATGAATACGCACGTATCCTATACAATAATTACTTATGTAACTATAGACTAGACATAGACAATACAACTAACGCCATTGCAATGGTAGATTCAACACCAAAAATAACCACGAGTCTACCTATACGGGAAGAAGTTTTAGGGCATTTATGAATATTATATATTTGTTTAAATTGTGGGTGCTGGAAACTTAAAAAAAAATAACAAAGTAACGATGGGATAATATATGTTGCAATATTTTGTGGATAGATAGTGAGCGTAGTGTAGATTGTGTCAGGGTATTAGTGATTCTGTAGGCGAACTTCCTAAGGGATGTTAATTTTAATCATGACCTATTACATATTAAAACTATGAAGAGGTTCAAGGTTTCCACGCGTCATTTCGGACGGTCATCGCTTTTGTAGTCAGCCACCAGAAATCCTTACTGAAAGTTAACTACGATTTCTTTAAAGGGGTATTCACCCTCTAAACTAAAAAAAAATATTTCATTCTGACTAACTAGTTATGAATTAAGAAATTAACAGAAAAATTATTGGGTCCACCACGACCCTGAAAAAATTTCGAACTTTGTATTTTTCAAAGTAGGTCCCATCGGCAAAAATCTCCCATAAGAAATAACATGGGGACGATCTTTATGACCCGTAACCTTGGAGGATTTTGATCCAAAAAAAATACTGGCCATTATTGACGTACTCGACAGCCTTTTCTATAAATCCTCTATATTTTGTTTTGTGATTTGGGCAAGTGGTTCGTTCAAAATATGCTGATTACCAAGAAGGGGTGTGATTTTGGAATGCATATTTTTGCGTGTTCGAGTGTAACTTTGTACACAGTTTCAAGACACGATGTTATAAAGGGCCATTCTAAATTGGTACGATGCTCTAGTATTTATGTGGAACAAAAGAAGCAAGTTAAAACTGATTTAAGAAATTGCCCAAAACGCCAATTTTTGCAAATTTCTTGATCCAAAAAATTGAAAAATTTGTGTTAAATCACAGTTACAAGATATTATTTTTTAAATGGTCATTTTAGTGCAGTATTATGCTATAGATTTTGTGGTGAAAAATAATTTTTTGGGGTAATAGCCCCTTTAATTAAAAGACGGACGTTCATATTACGTTCCATATAAAAAAAAATATAGTCCCCAAGTCTCACACAGTATACCTATAAGAAAGTCACGTAACAATATGATCACCGACAGAGGTGGTTCATGCGTAACACGTGGGGTAAATCCATTAACCGGCAATCCTGAGTCCTTACTGAAAGTTTCTCCGCTGTTTTCTTCAGTCGTTAATCAAGGCAAATGTTGGGATTGAGTCCTACTAATCAGCCCTGTTACATTTCCTTCACAACGCCCTAATTACCTAGGTCTACTTAGTCACATCTCACGTGAAAGGGTGAATCTGATCTGTACCCTACAGAGGACATCCTACGAAAACGTTTTCTCCTAACGAGTGTAAAGTTGCATTCAGGTACATTTCCCGCGTCACATGAAATTTATCCTCAACCAATAATGTAGAAAGCATGAACTATACGGTTACGCCTTACGCCTTACGGGTACCATTGTTGATAGAGTGTGTATACCTATACAGGAATAAACACAAAACATAACCATTAAAAAAATACTTATGGGAAACCTGCGGTCTGATTCTGTAAGATCGTTATGGAAGATAACGATCGTTATCCGGCACTTTAGCGACAATTTTGCGTGTCGACTGATTCTGTAAAAATGATATAACGATATCGTTACGGTAGCGATCGCTATGATAACGAGAATGAAAAAGGTGTCGCTATGCTATCCACTGCCCCCTATGGCGGCCGTAGCGACTACCTTACAGAATCAGGTCGATAACGATAATTTATAACGATTGATATTTCATATCAATATTTCATATCTATTTTTGGAGTTGTGATTATATAGAGGGAATGTCCAAGGGCAGAATAATAGGACTCAATCTCTTGCATTCGCATTAATGACCGAGGAACAACTCGGGAAAACTTCAGTTGGGATTTCCAGTACCGCCGTGACACGAACTGTGAATATTTAATTGTAATTATTTGGACATACACTGTCGTTATAATAAATACTTTATTAGTAATATTTTGACACTAATCGAGTGTCTTTCTCGAACTGAGGTTGAGCACAGAAATATTTTAACAATACAGATAATTATAAAGTAACAAAAACGACAGAAAAAAGGAACAGTGTATGTTCAAATAATTACAGTTAAATAATCAATTTACCTGTTCTATACTAGTTTCATATTTATGACGAACTGGGAACTCACGAATCAGAGTCTCGAGCTGTATACACTTATACAATGAATGAATGAATGAATACATATAAATGAAATGAGCTAATTTAATTTATAATTTTTTGTAGGGTGACCACTGTAGGGTACACACATCAGATTTAACCGGTATGGCCCTCTTCAGGTGACTAACTAGGTATATTGCGCATAGGAAAATTGTACATCTGTCGGTAATATATAGGCCTAACTACCACAGGAGCTATGATTTGGGCTACGGGGCAACTGATTACATGAACATATAGGCCGAACTACCTCATGAGCTCTACTGACAGTGTTGGCTCGAGCGTTACGCGCTCGACTTCGGGAGGTCCCGGGTTCAAATCCCGTCGAGCTGAAGGTTTTTCTGAAGTTTTCCTCAGTCGTTAATGCGAATGCAAGGGATTGAGTCCTCTTAAACAGTCTTCGGACATCCCTTCACAATTGTCCTACCCGCAACATATACCTAGTTAGACCTGAAGAGGGGCATGAATTGCACCCTGGGCAGGCCTCCTACAAAA
This sequence comes from Sweltsa coloradensis, assembly GCA_024449915.1. NCBI lineage: Eukaryota > Metazoa > Arthropoda > Insecta > Plecoptera > Chloroperlidae > Sweltsa > Sweltsa coloradensis. The sequence continues at coordinate 22,464 of JAMZAV010010097.1, forward strand.
ATTATTATTATTATTATATGAGTTCTTGGCGGGCAACTATATGCCGGGAAGTCATGTATGTGCTGATGACTTACCCGTGTGGATCCTGACGTGTCCCTTGAGCTGGCCGTTGTTGCTGAACGCGACCTGACAATGTGGACACCGATACTTCTTGGGCCTCTGTTTCCTGTTGGCCCCCTTGAGGTTATTATCTTGCATCTGCAGCAGTCTGGCGTACTCCTCCATCTGAGCTGGGCTGGGCAGCACCCCGCGTAGGAGGGCGCTCTCCAGAGCCAGCTCGGAGGTCAAGAGGTCGAGGTTCAACTCCGGACAGCAGTACTGCGAGGGGTAGTTTATATCACCGCTCGGACAACCGAAGG
>JAMZAV010010098.1:0-24103 GCA_024449915.1 Sweltsa coloradensis
GGGGGAAACAACACAAATAGGCAACCGAAGAAGCTTTTTGATTTTGGCACTAAAAAAACGAGAAACAAACAATGCAAAGACTGCAGCAGGCTGGAACTAACCGAAAAAATCCTATCAGCCTTCTGGCGCTCGCAGTAAACATCACCGTTACCGACCGTTACCATGGTTACAGTCTTCGATGGTGCTGCTTTCTGTGAATTAATCTTCCGAACTTCTTGGAAACACGGTAGCTCGATGGTTCCCGCTCGGCTATGCTTGTTACCACCCCGTGGATAGGCCTATAGGCCTAGCCAAAAATTGCATTGGTTTGTGTTTGTTACAAATATTCAAAATTTGTTTTTTCCACAAATAACTGCCTCTAGCTATAGTCATTGACTATGTTTCAACTAGGTAATGACTACCTTTTGGCGACTATTTGGATATTATTATGAAAGAGCAGGAACTCGTAAATAGTCGCCATGTAGTCTTCTGAACATATTTAACTAGTAGACATCACATATCAAAGTTGTGTATTGGGCACTGTGTATTTGTAAGATTAAAATGATGTTTTGGATATGTTTTCAAAGGGTACTTAAACATAGTTTATTGACTAGGTTCTGACTACTAAAATTTTAGTAAGGGTCCTATCATCAAATTTCCCCCAACACTTAAAAACCCACCTTTATTCCTTTCATAAAATTGATTTTGTAATAATTATATGTACTACATACTATATTGTAGTTTTCTAAATTTTCTTCCTACATTATGAAATTTTTAAAAATTATTACAAAAAAATAATTCTGAAAACATTTTTGGCGGCCCACTCATACGTTGCACAAAAAACCCTTTTATTTAAAATCATGGACGTTTCTCAAAAAATTCAATTAAATAAGTATTATAAAAATAAAAAAAATGAACTTCAAATGTCAAATGTGTAGCATAACATTTGAAAATCAATACTTTTTAAATTTGAATGTTTAATTGACCATGGTAAAGACTTGATGAATTTTCCACGTGATTTCCCTTTGGGTTTTCCAGGATTTCCACCAACCGTGAAATTTATTATCGAACTTCGAAACACCGTCCTTAATTTTCTTCGAAACCCTAGGGTGACCACCGCCAAACGGTGCTTCTGACACTGACGCTGTAGTTACATCAAAGGTTTAAAATTTGACCTGTTTTTGGAAAGTGTTTACTGTTTATGTTGATAAATTGGATTTGAGTTGCGAGAATAGATCATTTTTACGTCCATCAACATCCTAGGCCGTAGCCTAGGCTAGGCTATTCTATGCCTAGGCCTACGATGTGGGAAAGGGGTAAGTTCTCTTTAGGAAAACAAAATTCGCAGGCCTGGGCTAGGCCATGGTTATACTGTGCTAGGCCTTTGTTTATTTATAGGCTAGGCCTAGGCTACACAAATAATGGCTAGGCCTGGGCCTAGACCTGTGGTTGTTTCTTGTTTATTTCCCCTTTATTCTAGGCCTAGGCCAGAAGTTTGATGTTGCCTGGGCCCAGCCAAGCGCGAGTCCAAATGGCAATAGACAGACAGCTGTAAACCTTTATTTAAAAAATTAAAAATTCTCCCTATGCCTTGCACTAGCCTACATTTATGAGTCATTACTTTTGTACACTGTAATTTAACAATTCAAAAGGACTCGGATGCTCACCACCTTAATACAAGAAAAAAAAACCCAATTACGGTACAACAATGTAACTTGACAATGCGCCAGAAAGGTCTTGCATGTTGAGGGAATAAACTGTACAATTGCTTGCCTCATGGGGGGTTTAAAAGGGAATAAGAGTCGTAGCCCGGGTTTTAAAAGTAAACTTAAAGAATTTTCTTCTGGATAAATGTTACTAGCTAGGTTTTTTTTTTTTTGTTTACCTAAATTAACAGTTCCTTATTTTTAGTAACGTTTTTAGGTACGCGTTCCTTATAGGGCCATAAAATTTCCAACTTGCAACCTTCTCGTGGTTTGGCCCTGATTAGGGGATTTTTTTCTCCCTGAAACTAATGGCGAGCTCTGGGTCGTCGTGGGGGAAACTTTCCCCTTCCCTTTTACTACCTCCCCGACGGCGACGACAATGACAACACGGACGGATGATACACAGACGGAAACGACCACGACGGGGGGGAAACCCCCTGCCCTCCCCATACGCTTGTGGCTGGTTTCGACCAGCACAGGCCTGTCCCCCCTTTTTCCCCCCGCGTCATCCCTTACGTCCCTCCCTTCGTCTCGATTAGCCAATTGCATAATTGAACGTTAAGTAATATCCAATAAATCAATCAATCCTTTTCTTAGATCAGGAACTTGTAACGTCAAAGTTACTATTTCGTGGGAACTTGAAACGAATTTAACGTTCCTTTATAAGTTCCTTTCGCCGTCATAATCCCTCGAAATTTTAGTACCTACCTGATATCGTAAACTGCAGTGGGTAAAGATGAACAATATCTTGTGACACCTTGTGTTTTCTAAAATGGCGCCACCCCGTCAGATGGCCCGGGGCTCATTTGAAAAATAAAAATTGTCTTAATGATAATTAACTCCTATCACTTTTTTTAAAATTTACTCAATGATGGTAGGTATAACGAACGTTAAAGGAACTATTCCTTTTGAAACGTTAAACACATAGAAACACATAGAAACGTTAAAGGTTTTGTAGGCCTACCTATCGTAGGCCTACCTGGTTTTTTTTTTTTGTGTAAGCCTACTGGGCTATAGGGCTAATGTGGCAGGTTTTCAGCTTTAAATTTTTGGGTTTTTCAAACGTTTGATTACGAACTAAATTGATGGGAAAAATCGGTGCGCTATGATACAGAAGTTTTAGGGCCTACCGCCTACCCCTAAACACTTATGAAATTATAAGAAAGCCTACCAGTAGTGGATTAAGCCTAGATCTAGGTCTACCAATAGCTAGGTCCCCGAAATTTCGTGAAGATTTTTTTTCACTAGCCTAAATGATCTAAATATATGACTGTTTTAATTTTTAAGTAGCAAAATAGGCAATACCTAATCATGTTTTTATGCTAAATTTGAGAAAAATAAGGAACTTTCCTTAATTTTTCCATAAGTTTATAGTCCAAATTTTAAACAATTGGGCAATGAAATCAACATTTCTGTTTTAACGTAGGCCTATGGGCCTAGTTGTCATGGCACCATGAGTATGACAGTTGAAAATATTATTAGCTAATGAAAATGCCTAGCTTATTTCCCAAATTAACTTTTGCTCAAGGGTAGTGATTGCAGTGCTATTTTTATGACGAAATGATGCCTTTACCATGAGTTTGAGTTTGAGGCTACTGAAATTGAAGGTTTTTTTTTAGGCCCTAATGAAATGAGTCTTTTTATTTTTTTATTTCTCAGGGTCCCCACGTATAGCTAAATTTTTGTATACGGTAAATTGCTTTCGAGTAGGCTCACCTAGGCCTATAAAAAAAAAATACATTTCTATGTGTAGGGGGCCAGGGGGCCCCCGCCTAAATAATCAAATTTTTTTGTGTAAAGCCCCAGGGGGCTAGACAGTGCCTCACGTCCCGACTCCAACTAAACAGGAATGTCTCGCTTCTATCTTGCCGATCCCAACTTTTGTGTAATGCGCGTGGCCTAGGTAAGGGCCCACCTCGTTCTGAGTAAACCGGACGTAGAAAAACCATGCAGGTTAAATAGTACCTACCGCTATGTTATTGTTGGGTGTGTTCTGTGTTTAAGTCTTTGCAAGCCAATGTGAAAAATGAATTGAAGTACCGGTAGCCTACGGTAGGGCCTACCTTAGATTTGATTAGATTCTTCAGATAGGCTACAGGTTCCGGTAGTTAAGTCATAACATGAATTCCGTGACCATTTTTTTCGAAAGGGAGGGTTTGACGATTGCTTTGACCACTGGGGACCATTAAAAAAATAAGCCCCCATGTCCTTCCCAAAAATCCCGGAAATTTTTTACTACAGGCCAAATCCAATATGCCCTGCTGGGCACCCTCTTGAAAATTATATTTTGAACCAAGCAAGTAGAATCATGAAGGTCTAAAAATACATTTTTTAATTAAACTAGGGGAACGTTCAAATCACCAAACTTAAACATGTAATGATTTTGCGTTTAATCGAAGAAATATTTCTCATAAAATGTACTTTAAGGGCACGATTGTCAATATGACCCTCGCTGCCCGCACCTTTTCCCGGCTTGCAGAATGAGGGGCGTGTTGGTTTTGGTTCTCGGTCTTTCTCGGACTCCAGGATCAAAGTCGTCGCCTCGCTTTGTTAAGGCAGTCGTGGTTCACTCTTGCTCTTGCCTTTACATAACACGTAGCGTACCGTACTCTAATGATGAAAAACGTTACAATGATGACACAAAACAGTAGGCTAGGGCCCAATCATTGTACAGAAGTAGTCAAACCAAAAGAGCTCATCCATCACACGTCTGGAAAAAGCAGCCTAGTAAGAAAATAATTCTGTTTATTTTTATTTTTAGCCTTATTTGTAAAGTTTTATGCAAACATGGGGAAAATACAATTTTGACCATTCATTTTTGACCAAATTTGGTGCCCAAAATTATAAAAATATTTTCCAAATGTGAAAATATATTATGATCTAGCATGGCTAAGAACCCGTTTATATTAGACCTACTAGCGTTTGACGCGAGTTGGTGGGTTACGCTGGCAAAATTTTGCTTTTAAATGGATGCAAGTTGCTACGACAATTGAGTTTTCAATGCAAATTTCAATCCGCCTTCTAACTAGGTAGCGTTCCGACCTGCATCAAACGCTCTAGTAATAAAAACGGGGTAGTAGAGAATGCATTTTTACTACTTTTCCCACCTTGATATCATATCGCGCTTACTTTTCAAATACCAGCACTAATCGCTATGATCTGCAATGGCCAATCTCTCATGAAATGATGTGAGATAAGCTTTGATAAGCCGTTGGTTCATTACACAAAATAGAAATGTGCTCTAAGTTCAGCTTATTGTTGGTAACACCATGTATTTTTTTTTTTGAAAAACAAAAATCAGGTGCAACATTTTGATTTATTTTTTGCTTGTTTCACATGGATTAAGAATAACCCTAAAAGTAAAACGGGTGTTTGTTATTGAATAAATGTAAGGTTTTACGCCTTCCTGCATGTATGCTCTATACCCTACTTAGGTATTCACTATTTCTGTATTTGCAGATAACATTTCCAATACAATGCCCGGCTTCCTCCAAACACTGGCTAACATTAAAGAGGAGCCTGGAGAAGAAAAGGCTGGTCCACCTCCCAAGAAAAGGAGATTTAAAGCACCGAAGCGGCTCACGGCTTCAGTACCAGAATCTCTATCGGCATTGAACATAATACCTCCTTCCATGGTAAGTATTGCCTTGTCTAGGCTGGCATGTTGTACGAATTGTAGGGATCTAGGATTTAGCAATCACAAATAAAATTAAAATAGGCCTACAGAGAATTACTTAGTGTTTTTGTTTGCAAATGTTGGCCTCGTGCATCATTCTAATGCACCAAACGCACCAAAAAATCATTTGATGTGTCCTATGCACCTGTAGGAATGCCCACATTGCACCTCTAGGAATGTCCACATTGCACCTCTAGGAATGTCCACATTGCACCTCTAGGATTGTCCACATGCACCTCTAGAATGTCCATATGCACCTCTAGGAATGTCCACAAGCACCTTTAGGAATGTCCACATACACCGAAAGGAATGTCCACAAGCACCTCTAAGAATGTCCACATGCATCTCTAGGAATGTCCACAGCACCTCTAGGAATGTCCCCTTCTAGGGTACGAGTGGACACATGTAATGTAATGCCTTTAAAAATGCAAAATGCAAATGTAGGCCTAATTATAGAAAAATTAGGCCCTGCTATTAAAAATAAAATGTATGGTAAAGGTCCACCAAAACAGTACAAATGAAAATTTTGAACAACTTTAAATTTGTGTGCCTATTAAGGCTGCACAGGAGTAGCTATAATATCGGCGCGATGCAGTGTCCCCGCATTTCAGTTGGAACTCGGCCCTCAATTGTCATATCGGCATATTTTTTTTTTACTCTTTTCGCGATAAAATTTACTAGGACTTGTGATGTCGATTTTCGAGATTGTATATAATATGGGCTTATAAAAATTGCGAACTTGGACAATATTTTGAAATTTACCTTCACTTTAGAGCTTTATAAAAAAATTACAAAACTTTTTATGGAAAATGTACATCACACAGTCCTAATTTCAACATTTATCTTAAAAATAAAAAAAAATTACCAAAATCGTGTGTGTAGTTACCGCTAAACTACTGAACTACAATGCATTTTTTGCCGCTATTTTAGGCCTTTTCACCCCAGCAAGGGGCGCACTCTGGCGATACGACTTTTTGAGTGACAGGATGGTTTATTTATGTTCGAAATAACAATTTCTTTGGGGCCACAGAGTAAAACTGTTCAGCTAATGCAGAACACCACTCAATGCAATACATGCTTACTGTTTGCTATGAACACGGCAACAGTAAGACATTATGATTATCGTGTAAGCTGTTAAGCTTGAATCAACCATTGTATTTTTCACGCTGAGGCCCAATAAAAAAGTACACAGCATAATCATAATCGTGCATACGATATAAATTCGATGGGAAATGCTAAATTATAGTATGATCTGCAACGGTCATCAGTTCATATTAGGATTACGCCTCGCACATGATGTGAAAACATATTTACTTTATAGCATGTAACGGAACGCAATCTTTGTTAGCCTAGTATATGATACGTGTCAAATTATAACAGACAAAGAATTAATTTAAAAATTACTCGTTTTGGAGTCGAACCCGAATCATTCGGTTCTATCCGCGCGTTTTCTTTTTGCGCGAGCTGGAGTATCCACGTCATAAAGTACTCGAACTCAATTGCGCAAGGCCATTTAAAAATGGAAAGTAAAAATAGTGTTTTAGTTTGGAGTCGTTCTGTGTTTAATTTACACGACTGTCAATACGAAATATCTTAAATATATTGTATTAAAATTGTCTCCACTGGGAATAGAACCCCGGCCGTCTCCCCGCTGTCCGGGCGGTCGTGGGGTGGATGCTCTTATTAAATGAGCATTGGAGACGGCGTCATGAATTCGGTCTATTTGGTAGTTATATTTTATTATTGGGGTGTGATAGTCAAGTGTCGATATAATCAAATACAAATGGTGAACATTGTGGGCACTACACCCAAAAAAATCAGAACGTTAAAGGTCTATTCACGTGAGAAAATCTAAAGCAATCATTGTACAAACTGCATTCGCAAGGGCATATCCTCATTGCACATTAAGATATCAATCTAGGTTTTGTTTGTGCCTTTCAGAACGACGTGGTAACGCAATAAATTAGTCCCATCTGTCCCCACCCCCCCTCCAGCAGCAAGCATTTCTCTTGCAATAGTAAGATATTATTCTCAAGGCCATGCATCGTATGTAAAGCTGGGCTCCGACAACGTATGCGAGACAAGTCTTTACTTTTTTTTACGTTTTTATCCAATCACGCATCATTGTTATTTTGTGAATATTGTTTATTGTGCCATGCAAGTACCTAACCAACATACGGATGACATAAATAGCGGATCGACGACACATTCTGTAGATTTGCCACGTCATCGTCATTAGAAAATTTATTAAGATTAATCACTTTATCAACTTCAAATGATAATTTTGTCTTTCAAACTTGCTCTATCTTAGCTATTATCTTCGTTTTGACATGTTTTTTGATAATTATATTTTTGGGTGTTGAATGACCTGAGTTACCTGATGGCGGAAAAGGTTCATATAATTTCCGAAGCAAAGTTTTTAAACGGTTACTATAGTAACTATGATGAAATCTTCTGACTATAAAACGAGAATCATTAGTGCGCAGTAAAGAAAGTAGTACAATAAAGAGATATATACCGATCTGGAACAAACAGATAGACAATGTAAAAACATGGAAACAAATCGGTTACACAGGTGTTTATATAATAATAATATTATATCTGCGTAATGCTGTCTTCCCGCAGTTCAGCTGGAACTCACTTAGTCCACAATTGTCTATCTGCATAAAATTAGGAAAAATCTATTAACAATAAAATTTACTTATACTTTATAAAAACATGATACCTACTAAGGAAAATTTTGGAAAATAAACATTTGCTTTCGAATACTAAAAAATATTACACCTTTTAAAATTAAATACGCAAGTATTTAAAATGTCGTGACTTGTGTGCGTGGTTGGGTATTGGAACATTAATTATTGTAGCTTGTTAGATTAATATTTTGTCAGCTTGCATTTCATCCATAGTATCTTGATGTAGGCCTACCATATTTTGTATTGACTATGAAAATAGCAACTAGTGCTAATGAATAAAGAACACTAGTGGTGTATCCAGGAATGTCCAATGGGGGGGGGGGGGTATAAATATGCCAAACAGGGACGGGGTCTGGTGCGAAGCCCCAGCCGCCGGAGGCGTTTTCGAATTTTTTCTCGTATTTGACATTTTCAACGCCTGTAAACACGTTGTAGAGTCAATACATACCTAAAGTGCTATGCGAATCATAAAATTTCTTATTGTGCGAAGTCTGACTTTGTAAGTAATTGTAATTATGTAAATATCATAGTTAGGATGCTCCCTCCTTATATTTTTCTTCAATCGATCACACTCGTTTTTGTTTTTTTGGGGGGCATGGGGGGGGACTTCAACCCCATAACCCCCCCCCCTCGCCCCCTTGGATACGCCACTGAAAAACACTACTACTATACTACCTACTACAAAAACAAAACAAAGTTTCAAAATCATGTGTTATGAGTTATGCCCTAACGGTTGACGCGCCCTTTCTCCAAATAAATAAAACAATCTGTTGCAACTTAAAACTGATTAATCCCATTATTTATTCAGGTGATAATACACAATAGTTCGATATTATAAACCGTATTATACCTTTTTAGTGCAAGGGCCACTGAATCTCTAGCTGATTTGGGGAAGGGGAGGTAAAATGATCACTTAGGATTGAATTGTTACATGTGTGTATCAGTAAAAAAAAGTATACATTTACTTGATATCTAATTTGATTTTTAATGAATGCTTGGGCTCAAATTTTGGTGTCTTGAGTGGGGTGGTCTGTTTTACATGGCCACACATTCATTGGTTTGAGTACCAAAATAATTTCTGGGAGAAAATATTGGTAAAAAGGGATGTAATGATAGTAAGCATATCGACAATCCGACAATTTCAATTGGCCAGCGATTTTGGCCGAACGGGTTGAACTTCAACACAAAATAATACTCACACTTCTGAAACTAAAATGTTTTGCTTTGACCTTGATTCAATTTTCGCTAACACATCGCCTCCCCCCCCCCGCCACACACACAATCGCATGCAATGTCTGGTCTTTGTCGGCGAAAGTGAACAGCACACACTGGACGTAATCGAGAAAACGCGTGTGACACACTCTCTCACACATAGGGTCCTCCCGCTATCTGTCACATTGGGTTGGTTGGGTAAGAGTGAGATATTATCTCTATCATAAACCCTGCATTTCAGAGTCTCAAAACTCAAGATAAACATTAGAGAATCGTTCTCGATAAACTAAAAGAGAGCGGTGAGCATCCATCAACGCGACTATATAGCCTATCATATTAAAACCCAATTAGTAGTTAAAAACACTGTTTTCAATTGTATTCATCACAAGTTTTTCTGTATTGGTTTCTAATATACGTAAAAGTATGAACTCGTTGGTCGTACTCGTGTGGTTAGAGGCTCTGCTTCCAATGCAGAAGTCCAGGGTTCGATTTCCGCTGTAGGCAGATTTATTTAGACTTCTGATGTGGATTCGAGTCCATCAGTTCTTAGAAATGTGTAAACGGTGACTTTGGGTTTGGAGTCGTCCTAGCAACGATGCACATAATAAATTATAAAGTTATAACACCGGTAATGAAAGCAGTATAAGATGTGCTTTGTGCTGCGTGACTGTGAAGTACCTAAACTGTTTGTCTTTATACACTACTTACATATAATCAGTGGCGTAACTACGGAGGGCGAATTTGGTCAGAGGGGGGCGAGGGGGAGCGCAACTTTTATTTGAAATTAATTACTTTCTTAGATATTATATAAATGTTGATACATTTTTCTTATTTTGCAATTTTTTCATATTTTTTTAAGGTTTTTGTAAAACAAAATTGTCAAAATACTCCTATCACACTTAGAATCGAAATTTTTGCCGGGGCTGTGCGCTTCGCACCCGTATCAACTGCCCCCCCCCTCAGACCCCCCCATTGTTCCCAAACGTGCTCGTTACCCAGGAAAGAGCGTATACCCATAAATTATTTTTGGATGATACCACTGACTATCACTGTACCAGTGTACCTACATACCCCTTTCACTAGTTGTGCTGACCATTGATCTTTGGAGGATACAACAATGTTCGCTCCGCGAAAAATATGGGTAAGTTATACGCCAATGTATGTAATATACTGACAAGTGTTGGCTCAATGGCTTGACTGATTCGGGAGGTCCGGGTTCTGAATCCCTTCACAACCGGCAATCTTAACTGAAGTTTTTTTCTTAGGTTTGTGTAGTCCTGATTATTATTACTGTAGTACCCTACTGTTTATTATTGTAGTATCGTATGCTAGCATATTATAATAATGCAGTGATAGCAATAATATAAAACTTGTGTCCTGACCGGGGATCTTACCCGAGTCTAGGTTATATAGCAGTTGAGTGGTGTGTATCCTGTGACCAGATTGTTCTGGAGTCGAACCCAAGTCGCGTCACATTTTACTGACAACTATTACACCTACGGGAGTGTTTCCCGATGAACCAAATCGAGAAATAATTTTTATGTTGATGGTCTAGCCTGTATTCAGAATAATAATAACATTATACTTATTTCAAATGTTGCGTAATGTTCTTTATTTGCAATCCCTCATTCCATAGAATAATGGTCATTGCATAGAGACAAAAACTAAACATTAATTGAATTATTTTGGTTTTCCTCTCATTATGTGTTGGGTTCGTAACACTCAATACAAAACATTATGTGAATGTAAAACACTTCCGACGGACGACACGTCATTTTACGCCAGCTCGTGAATGGTGATATTTGATCTCAGTGCGACCTTGGGCAATGTGTGAGCGCATCTCGCGTCCTCTCAAACCTTCCTGCAGTACAAACAGATCCCACTGCCTCGTCGTAAATATACGGCTCGCTATTGGAGGGACAAATTAAAATATTTTGAGCGGAACTTTTGAGGGCCCTCCTCCAACACGTCTCTCCCGCAATCCCCTCACCCATGTCGTTTCATCTCCAGATTATGCTTAACGCCTGTGACACCTTAAGAGGAAGGGATAGTTCCGCGAAATTAAAACCACGTGAAATTACAGTTTTTTTTGTGATATCTTGAGAACGATGCAAAATATCTAAAAACTGATTGCAGGCGGCCCTGTGGTTTTGGGAGAACTATAGCCTGTACGAAAAAATATTGTAATGTGTGTGTTGGTAATTAGGGCCTAAGTTTTTTATTTGATATATTTAATTAATTAAATGCATATCTTATACAAACCGCACCAATTATTATATTTGAATATTTTTTTCTTGCATTAGCCTATATTGCTCTAACAAAACTACAGAGCTGTCTGCAAACAGTTTTTAGATATTATGCATACCGTAGTTCTCAAGATATCACGAAAAAACTGTAATTTTGCATGGTTTTAATTTCGCTACTATCCCTCCCTCTTAAAGGCAAATGAAAAAACTGCCACCTCTCCCCTACTCATTAGTTGTTTATTACTACAGGTATTCATTAATTGAAATAAAGTAGGCCTACCTAACTCAAATAGGCAATTCTAAAACTTTCTTTCTGTTTGTACCGGTCTACAGATCAAGACTGAGATCAAGACTGAGATCAAGACCGAGCCAGTTGAGGATAACACGTTCACGCACTTTACTGTCAAAGACCTTCAGAGGTGAGTAGGCCTAAATTAATTATCACTACATATTATTATAGATTATATTTATTTCTGAATTCATAGTAGGTACCTACCTAAGTGGGTACTATTTTAAGTAAATTAGTAGAATAGCGGGAGGCCCACTTAGTTTTTACTTTCAATATGTTTTCAGGAGGCATCCGCCTACCTACCTACATCAATAAAATTAATATAGGGCCTACCATAGGCCTATATATATACACATTTAGACACATACAAGAAGTACTATAGCCTAGGTAGGCCCTAGACGTACATTCAGTAGTGTATGCCTGTGTGTTGCCTGATGGTATGCCTGCCTACCTACAATAAATGTGCCTATAGGCCTACTAGGGTGACCGGACGTCCCGGATTTCCCAGGACAATTTTGGTTCTCAGGCACCTGTCCCAGTGTCTCGAGAGACACTGGCACCCAGGTGTCCAAATGTCCCAGTTTTCCATTCTTCCTTGGTTTTTGTTACTTAAATCTTCATTATTCCAATTTACAGTATTTGTCTCCAAATACTATCCCCATTTCATTTGTTAATAAATATATAACACACCACTTCATTTATTTATTTAGGTACTTATTTATTTATTTATTGGTTCACTCGAATACATCATTGAGCACTGCTATTTTACTTTCTAGGCTAAAATAAATTTTAAAACGTACCGGTATTAAAAAAGGTAACTAGCAAATTGCACCATACTTAACCATGATTATTGTGTTTTAAAGACAAGTTTTAGTAAGTTAAATAAAATGCGTAAATATTAGGGCTGTGTCCAAATCTAAGATGGATTCGAGTCAATTTTAGCAGATTCAAGTTTTCAAAGTATTAAAATTTGAATTTCCCGACATTTACCCGCCATTTACTCGTGTGTATTACCCGCGAATTAGAGCTTTTGTTCGCCTGTCCCAACACTTTACACTTGTAAGTCAGTGTAGACGAATGGCTGTTTTTTTGTGTCCGTGTAAGTCAGTGTAGGTGGTATGTGGTCGTTTGTCTGTACCTTCAGTGTAGCACTAGTGCTACCAGTGCTACACTGGGCTACACTGGCTATTTTGGTCGTGTAGGAGGAAACAACACTAAAAGTTCATCTGAAATGTATGTTTTTTTGTGGGTCAACACTCGGGCTACACTGACATACTGTTTCCTTTAAAAAGAAGTACTTCCGCCGTACACTGCTCAGTGCACGTGTAGAACAGTGTAGCACTAATGGTGGACAGGCGAACAAAACTTAGGTCACGAAATTTAATTCCAAGCTTTAATTTCAATGTTTTGGTGGAGGTGCCGGGTAGGTATTCAAAATTAAATTAATCCTTGGCTCCTGGCTGGTACATAATATGGTGGAGGTGCAGGAACATAAAGCGCAATTGTGAGATTGTAATAATCGTTTGTACGTGAGGAAGCTCAAAATATTGACATTACAAAAATGAAAAAATGCGTAATTTTGGGGGAGGTGCTGCGCGGGTAGTCGAAATTAATCTAGTGGTAAAAACGGTCAGAAACTGAAGGCTGAAATTGAGCTTAAAATTAAAACTGATTCTCACTCTCATGTGCTTGTTTTTCTTTTAGGCCTAAATTACTTAGTCATAAATTGTCCTGGAATTTGTGATAGGCCCTAGGTCCCTACTAAAAATTTTAAACTAGGTCGATGCGCTTTTTTTGTTTTTTTAAAGTTGTGCATTATCAAATTGTTTTTTAGGAAAATAACGAAAGATCGCGAATTTTTATTTTTAAGACTCGAATTTTCAAACTTTAAAAAACATTTTTGCACATCTCGTAACGATAGGCTACGCAAAATTCCATTGGAAAAGATTCGGATTCGCAAATCTTTGGAAAGATTCTATTCGGATTTGGATTCGAAATGAAAAACATGGATTCGCACACCCCTAGTAAATATGGGGCAAGCCGCAAGCAGGAATTAAATGATTACTTCTTGCAGACGAAGGCCATTTCTAAAGATAAAAAGGACCTTTTGCCAAACTTGATATTTAAAAAATCACAAATAATATTCGCAGAATCAATGAGTCCAGACAAGGTCAAATAATCCGTTTCTGGAAGGACATAATTTGCAACTCCCCCCCCCCCCCCCCCTTTGAATTCCAGGTTCTGGGTTTTTAGTTTTTAAATACTATGGTCAAAAATCAGTTTGTTTGGGATCAATTATTTGTAGAGATGGTGTTTTATAGCATTAACTATAAAAGCGACAAAAATAGGAATGTAATTTTTCATATTTTTTTCACTTTTCTCGACCTTTCACTTAAAATGGGTGAGTTTAAAGGTATGTTTATTTTCGCGAATTTTCGCGAAAAACGGCTTTAAGCGCGATAAACTTGCTTAATTGCGACACGCGAAATTGGGTAATTTTTTTTTTTACAAAAAGTTGTAAATAAATGGCTTTGCTGGTAATTTTTCGTAAAAACGATTTTTTTTTATTTTGTTGCCGTGGCCTGTCGAGCTGCAGTCTTAATGAAGAAGTCCCCAAAATCACCGCTAGAGAGGTCTACGCTCATAACTAGCGCCTACTAGAATTTCAATTCACGTTAGCTACCGTCATCTAAAAAATATATATATATATATTTTTTCATTATTCAACGAACGACGACAAAAAAAAATTAATGCTATATAAACGCTATTTTTGAAATAATAATGCTATTTTTCCATTTTTTTAATGCTATAAAACACCATCTCTAATTATTCGCCATAAGTATTTGATGTGAAAAAATATGTTGAATGTTGATAATCTGAATTCCTTGCTAAACATGTTGGTTGCCCAGTTCTGGTTAGTCGTCTGGTTTTCTCGACTTGCACTTTTCTTCGGATTTCTCACAAGTCACAACCAACTTATGGCTGCCTATGTATGGTTGATTTTGCACTTTATTGATCCTCTTCGTACAAAGTGGAAGTAAACACTTGTAGCGCGGTACCTTGCAATCTTACACTGCTGGTGGTCCTACTCTGCTGTGAGTGGGGCTGAGCAACTCTTTAATGGTCTGAATCTTGCTTTGCATTTCTGCACTGCTCAGAAACTGGATGAATCTTAGATTCTTTTCCATTACCCCACCATGTCCGAGCTCCCCATCATCCTCACGTGTTCATGTAGTCTGATGTGCAGCCTTTTTTGCAGGTACTGCCTACTAGTACTTGCACTTTGTACATTCGAGTAGGTGTCAATAAATTTGTTACTAGGGTCAACCCTCTCGGTGTAGCGGAAAAAGCCAACCTGGCACAGACGATAGAGGTCATTAATTGACAAACAAATAATGGACATTGAGAAATCAGTATTTGTAATAAGAAATAATGACCAAATGGTTGTGGTCGATTCACCCACATGCAACGCCAGAATTAACAACGCTAATTTGGAACAACTCTAAATTGATAAAAATGTATTACTGTTTGTAATTATGTTTTGTTCCTAGGATGGCTCCAAAGTCACTGTTGAGTGTTGACTCATAGGCAGAGGCAGGTGTTTGAGGTGAAAATAAAAGTAAAACAAAAGCGGTGACTTGACGGTGAAAACAATCAAACATTTAGTCAAGCTCTATATCTGTCACCCCCTTGATATTTTTTAAAATTTTGGGAGTGGTTCATGTAAAAGAATTGCAGAATAAAATGTAGTTAGAGAATTCAGAGGCAGGTGTTTGTGGTGGAACTTATTTGCATCTTTGGTCTTGTTCTGACCAAAAGCGGTGAATTGGTGTTGAAAATTATTTATAATTTACAGTTTTTAGCGGAGAAAATTCGTTTTTACCATAAATACCTGCTCATACGCCTACAAGTATTAATGTCCATGTAGGCCTAGAAATTATTCGGAAAATGCCAAAGTTGTTGGTAGAGGAGCAATCAAGCCTTGTTTCATACTGCATTGAACTTGATTAGTAATGTTCACAGTTTGAATGATAAAGAACTAGCCTTCAGGGTTGGCTTGGTTGGCTTTAAATTTATTGTCTCCTACTGAAAATAAGTTATTGTGACAAGAGTGTGTACATTCTAAATACAAATTGAATAATTTTTATTTATTCTTGTCTGAGCTTCGAAACAAAATTTGATAAAAAGAAAAAACAATCACCATTGTTTTTAAATTAAATGCTGCACATTATCATTTTATTAATTTTGGAGGTTTTAAAATAGTTATGATTCTGATGAATTTTGTTGTAAATTTTAACTGGACCCATTAGCTTTTGGATGTTAGTTTAATGTCAGTGAAATCTGTTCAGTGATTCGACCTCTCCGCGACTAACTCACAGACACAAACACACAAAAAAAAATGTGTATCCCCCCCTTCCCCAAAAATCAGTTATGTGACTGAGTGGGTAGACTATGAATACAAATTTATTTATTATTTATTTATGTTTGTCATCTAGAGTGCAAAACGCAGAAGGGTTTTACCAATTGGTGAAAAAGTTACTATGGAATGAGTTGTTCCCACAAAAATGTAAAATTTTGCTGTATAAGGCATATTTTGTACCTATACTAACATATGGGGCAGTAACATGAGCAGTGGGAACAAAAGAAGAGAGTCAGCTGGAAGCAGCAGAAATGAAGTTTTTAAGAAGTATTAAGGGAGTTACAAAGATGGACAAGATAAGAAGTAATGAAATAAGGAAAGAACTGGGATTGGAGAGATTGAAATTTAAGCTAGGAAGAGAACGTTTGGACATATGAAAAGGATGGGCAGAGAGAGGATTCCAAGACGAGAATTTGAAGCGGCAGAGGAGGGGAAAAGAAGAGTAGGAAGGCCAAGAGAAACATGGGAAAGATTAATTCAAGAAGACGTTGGAAAACGGAATGAAGTGTGGGAGCATGTGGCAAGAGTAAAGCTGTGGGAGGACAGAAGAGAGTAGAGTAAATTGGTGGAGAGGAAGGAGTTAGATGATGTGGAAGAAACTCTGAGTCTGGCAAGCTTAGTATCTACAGTTTCATGCCCTTGATAATGGTGGAAAACCACCACTCAACCCGACATAGTTGGAACTGAGTTATGATGATTATTATTATTTAACCAACCAGTCGATTGACACCCTATCACTTTCACTTTCTATCTGTCTTCACCTTTGGGGCTGAGATGGGCGAGCCTACTACCCCCTCTGGTGGGTCCGTGTTTCCTTGTTCCTTAGTTCCTTAGAAGGTTGACTCCTTGTCCTGCTGGGCAGGTGCAGCAAGTGATGAACCTGTTAGACCCTTCTCTTCTTTTCCTTCAACTTCTTCACCTGCAGCCAAGATGTGCCTAGCACATGTGCCTGTGCCATAGCCAAGAGCTTGCAACTTGTAGTGTATTTTCCTTTCGTTTTCTGATCCCAGTCACAATTAGTAAGGCAGCCTCTCTCGTTGCCATGGGTCTTGGTTCAAATCCAGGTTCAGACATGGTTGTTTTGTTGCCCAAGCACCAGAGTCGAGGAGGGAAGCCCCCTCACTGGTTGTGCTGTTGTGCGACTTTCCACCCTTTCTATCTCTAACCCTTTCTCTAAAGTATGAATGAAGAGGCACCCTGGCCGAGCAACAACAGAAGGGGCAGCTTATCTCTTGTTGCCAAGGGTCCTGGCCAGGTTCGAATCAGGGTGAGTCATGGATGTTTTGTCTCCCGAGCACGAGAGTTGGGAGGGAAGCCCCCTTACTGGTTGTGCTGACGGTGTGGCTCAGTATGAATGGTGTTTGAAGTAGCCTTGCTGATGATGGCAACATGCATGCAGAATTTGCTTCTTGCGTGGCCCTACCACAGGTTTGGTTATGTGTTGTGAGTTTTGTTAACATGCAGTTAGCTGATTTTTAGTGGCCACTAATTTGCCTGATGAGTCCCAGAAGGACGAAACGCATCGTGGATTAAGGTGACAACTTTAAATTAGCTGCAGTTGTCATCAGCAGGTGAAAAGTTTTGTCGCCCCCAGCCCTTCAGGCTGGGATTTATGTTCTCTTAGCTTTCCCAACCTGTCAACCCTTCTCCAATCTATTTATTTATTTATTAAATCACTGATGGTCTCAATTTAGTTCTCTTCATCTTTATTTTTTCATTCATCTAACGTCTAAACTACAGCAGGCTGCATTGGAAGCAGGGACCCTGACCAGAGACCACTGAACCAACAAGCCATACTAACACTATTGCCATACATACACTAATGACGGCTGCTTGGAGAGACACATGTTATGTTTTCACTTTTTAGTCATGAATAAACCTTGTTTCAAATTGGATGGAATATGTTAACCATAGCAGATGTAAAAGATGAGCTGAAAAATCTACCTTGTACTATACTGGTAAATTTGAAGCTTGAATATGAATGTGTACCATATAACTTCATAGCTTTTTTTCTATTGTTTCAGTTTTTCTGCAACACAGCAACTCGTTTTAATAATGTTTTCTTTTCTTGTTCCAGCGCTAATCAAGCACGAGAAGTTGTGGAAAGAGAAATTAAAGCTCTTGAAGATGAGATGGAGAAAATAAAAAATACGCCACTAGATCAATTAATGATACGTAAGTTACACCAGTTGGTCTTATCCTTTTTCTTACTCTAGGCCTACTTTAGAAAGAAAGGGTAATAATTAGGTATTAGTTTTAAAGTTAGTAGAGTTCATTATAATATTATTTAAAACACTTTTAGTGGAAAAACTCTATTTTATTATATTAAAATAACAACGTTTCGGAAATGACTTAAACTTATTCCGTCTTCAGGTTTCTTGTTAAAAAACAAAAAATCATATTATCAAAAATATATCAAAACAAACAAAGACAATAGCCAAGGTAAAAGCGGAATAAGTTTAAGTTATTTCCGAAACATTGTTATTTTAATATAATAAAATAGAGTTTTTCCACTAAAAGTGTTTTAAATAATAATTAGGTAATTGATTTTATTGCACATGCTATAAAAACTTTTGGTGATTTGATTGATTGGATATTGCTGAATGTCTCATGTTAATGCACTTTAGTAATGCTGTACCAGCAATTATTGGAAACTAAACTACTATAAGTTTAGCATTGTATTCTAGGGCTAGGCTATATTGAACTGAAATTTTCCTAAAATTCATTACGTATTTACCATTAGAAGAGCATGAATCACCCAACACAAAGGGTTTTGGTGGAAAAGAATAAATAGATGAGTAGGCCTACAAAATGCTAAATTTATTCTAAATTTATATGTTAAAAAATGTATCTCTATTATTCTAATATTTAAAATATTCCTCTGTTTAACTGTATAGTTAAAACTAAAGTAAAAACAACAAAGTTGGAAAATATTTTTTGTTGTAATTCTTTGCATTGTTTATTATGTTACAGCGGTCATTTCAGTTATAATGATGGAACCAGTTAAGTCGAAAAAGAAACGTAGAGCGGTGTCTTTACACGGGCGAGATATAAAAGTGGCAGTTTCTTCAACTGATGAAGACATCGATGAACCCTCAACCTCCTTCAAAAAAACAGCACATTTCCAGTCAAAGAAGAAAATGGTTACAGCCTTGAACAAAGAGAACATAGCCCCAGGTTCTGCCCTTTGCTGCAACGAAGAGACCTTCAGAGTGAAGTTGGAGGCGGAAGTGGTTGACAGAAAATTAAAATTGCAGGGCAATTCTAGTAGGCCTAAGACAGTAATATCTAAGCAAGAAAAGAAGGGTTGTTTAACTTCTCTGACAGTTCGTAAGAACAAGGAAATGCCATCTGATGATCAGATGAAGAAATGTATAAGAGGCACTCTTACGGCACTGCTTGCACGAGACCACGTGTGCGACGCACTTTTGCAAGGTGAGGAGATGCATTCAAGCTTCAGAGATAAGGTAGCTCTCGCTCGTGGAAATTGGAAGGCATTGGTGGAACGTACACATCCTATGGAGTTTGAGATCATGCTTCAACGTTATGTGAATTTTATTATGAAAATTCCCAAAGCAAAAAAGCTTTTTGAGAGTTTGAATGAATATCTTGCGATCTCGGCAACAGATCTCTCAATTCATGAATCTGACAATGTTATCACTACTGAGATAGAAAACACTGCAGTACCGGCAGTGAGTAAAACATTGAACCAACCTCCTTGTCATACGTTGAGTGCTGCAGACATTGGTGTCAAGACACAAGAGACTCTACCGATACTGGCAGTGGTGGAACCTGTGAAGGATCTGACAAAGAGATCCGAGACAACACCTTGCCCATCACCAGAAGTAGTTTCACGCTACCCCAAGCGTAAGGTTGCACGCAAGAACTACCATGAGGGCCCCATACCGCAGGATGATGATTTTATTTGTAAGTAGACCTACTATATATGCCTGGTTCTGTGAGTGACACCGTTTATCCTTTTTCCCCACCCTTAGTACGAAGTTGCCAACAGTTGTAAACTTAGACTTGCTGCTACAGTATCAAATCAACATGGCCTCATCAAAGTTTCTCTTGTATCTACGTTACTCTAAACACACATAACAAAACTTGTAAAAAATACAGCCAAACCTTAAACACTCAAAAGAAATGAGATCTAAAAAAGGGCCAAGCTCATTCAAACCCTTCCACATTTGCGCATCATTCTTAATTCATAAACGTACAGTGTCGCGTAACAACACCCTTGAAAAGCTTGGCAAAATAGAATTTGAAATAATAATTAAAACGTAATAGTTCATCCAAGTTCTTTTTTCTAATTAATTTAAACGTAATATATCATGAAAATTCTATTTGCCAAGCTTTTCAAGGATGCTGTTACGGACACTGTACGTTTTTGGATGAGCGTAGCGAGCGAAGCAAAGATTCCATTTCACTACACTGGAGAAAAAAATCCGGAATGTTTTTTTTTCTTTCTTTCTGTATTTTTGTCTGTTTGTCCACACGATTCCGGCTAAACCGATACTCCGATTGCGATGAAATTTCATGGAGGCCTTCGAAATCTCTGAACTTAGAACTGCCACGTTTTTGAGCGCAATCGGGAAATTTTTTCTCATAAAAACGCAATTTTACGATTTTTTTCGATTTTTAAAAACTTTCTTCGACTCATAACACGTACATGCTTTAAACCGATTGTAATGATTTTTTCACAGAACCTTAATTTTATGAATTAAGATATTCGAGTGAAATTTGAGCACAATCGAAAAATTATTTCTCGTGAAAATCAAAATTTTATGGGTTTTTTCTTGTTTTAAATTTAATTCATTGACTTACCTACATGCCTTATCCTATTGTACTGATTTTTTCACAGAACCTTAATTTTATGAATTAATATAGGCCTATTCGTGTTAAATTTGAGCGCAAACAAATAATTATTTCTTATGAAAATTGCAATTTACGATTTTTTTTTTTGTTAAAATTACGATTAATTAAAAAAATAAGCTATTTTTTTTATTTTATTTTATTTTATTAAAAAAAAATCTTCGACTAAGTAATGATTTTTTCACAGAACAGAAAATCCGCGTAACACATGGCAGCTCAATGCACCAATTACGCTCATCCAACAACGCGGCGGTACTTAAGCGTTTTCCTAGTGAATTAAGAATGCGCAAATGTGGAAGTGTTGAAGGAGCTGGTCCCTTTTTTAGATCTCATTTCTTTTGAGTGTGTAAGGTTTGGCTGTATTTTTACAAGTTTTTTTTATGTATGTGATCTCATTACTTTTCAAGTTCCATTGCAAAATTATTTTTTAAAAATATAGCTAGGAAGCTTTGCAAACGCTTTTTCAGGAGCGTTGTTGGGTGAGCGTAATTTTTTTAAACAAAAAAAGCGTAAAATTGCGATTTTTATGAGAAATAGTTTTTCGCTTGCACTCACATTTCCACCAATATATATTAATTCTTAATATTAAAGGGGTATTTAACTGCTAAACTCAAAAATATATTTCATTCAGGCTACCTAGTAATGAATCTCTAGCAATTAACAGAAAAATTATTGGGGCCACCATGACCTCCTAAAAAATTGTCAAACATGACATTTTTCGAGCTAGGTCCCATCGGCAAAAAACTCCCATAGAATAACATGGGGACGATCTTTATGCCCCATGACCTTGGAGGATTTTGATCCAAAAAAATATTGGCCAGTTTTTGACGTACTCTATAGCCTTTTCTGTAAATTCCCTATATTTTGTTTGTAATTTGAGCAAGTACGTAGTTCGGTCAAAATATTTGATTACCAAGATGGGGTGTGATTTTGGAATGCATATTTTTGCGTGTTGAGGGTATATTTGGGCATAGTTTCAAGACACGATGTTATAAAGGGGCATTTTAGATTGGTACTATGCCTAGTATCTATGTGGCCCAAAAAAAGAAGCAGGTTAAAGCTGATTTAAAAAATTTTCCCCAAAAACTATTTTGTAAATTTCTGGATCCAAAAATTAAAAAATTCTTTTTTAAATCACAGTTACAAGATTTAATTTTTTAAACGGCTTTTAAGTTTAGTATTGTGTTTAAAGATCACGTGGTAAAAATAATTTTTTTTGGGTTTTTACTTTTTAGCCCCTTTAAGGTTCTGTGAAAAGATCATTAAAATTGGATAAAGCATGTGAGAACATGTGAGAGCATGAAGAAAGTTTATAAAATAAAAAAAGTCTTAAATTGCAATTTTCATGAGAAATAGTTTTTTGATTGCGCTCAATTTCACACGAATATATAAATTCATAAAATTAAGGTTCAGTGAAAAAATCATTACAATGGGAAAAGCATATAGGTGTTACACTATAAGTCTAAGACATTAAAAAAAATATTAAATAGTAGAAAAATTGAAATTTTTTCTTGAGAAATAATTTTTTGATTGCGCTCAAAACGTGGCATTCTAAGTTCAGAGATTCGAAGGCCTCCAGAAAATTCATCTCATTATAGTATTATTTTAGCCGGAATCGTGTTAACAGACACACAAAAATACAAAAAAAAAGAAAAAACTTTCCCGGATTTTTTCTCGAGAGTAGTGAAATGAAATCTTCGCTTCGCTCGCTACGCTCGTCCAATAATTTTATCAAAATTGATTTAATTTTCCCTGGAATTACGGTACCAATTTAACAATGGATGTAAATATCTAGTGGCCCCAAAAACTTGCTTTTTGTAAACAAAGTAGTCGATCATTGTCAAGTAAATGTAATTTTTTTTGATTATATTTTTTGTATAAGGGTTATATTGAAACCTTTTTTTGGAAGCCTTCCAGCAAACTTTTTCAACTTTTTCTTTCAAAGACCCTATATCACTATTACCTTAAATGTCCATGTAAAATAAAAACGTTGTAGCCCCACCCGTGTTTGGTCAGAATCGCGGGCCGATTGAAACTGATGAATTAGACCGTAGCAGAAGCTAGCAGTAGTAGTAGCTAACATCCTTATGTGATTTTTTAGCATGTTTCAAACCATTTTTTTCACCAGAAAAATGCTCGTATCCTAACCAAATTTGGCATGTGTTGTCACGTACCTAAATCCCCTCGATTTTGATAGTTTTCAAGTTCACATCACGTTTCATGAAAGGCTAGGTGACAACTCGAAATCACCCCAACTCTGCTTGCTGTTAAGGTGCCTGCATGAGTGTGTAGCGCACTGCGTCTTGGGTGCGGCGCCCTAACGGGCACCTTAATAGCCGCCATTGAGTTAAGGCCACACTTTATTTAACTAGGGATGCACACGATATCGATATTATCGTCGATAATCTACCAATTCTATAGTCTGCTAGCGCACATTTTGGGGCGGGCCCGACTTTGGGGGGCGAAAAAGGGCGTTTCCCCGCACCGGGGCCTGCCGACTCGGCGACGTACGCGACCGAATTTATTTCCGAGTTTTAGTAAAAATCACTCGCACTGTCCGCCGCCGACTTCTAAAACACTTTTCGAGGTATTTTTTCAACTCGGCAAATTCGTGCTCTTTTGCCCCCCAAAACGCGACCAAAACGGCGGCCCCACGCGGCGCCCAAATACGCGCGCCAACCGCTCGCCGCAGCACCGTCGGGGGCGCTCACTGCGTCGACGACGAAAACACCTCTTGACCTTTTGCCCCATCTCTCTTCGTTTGGGGCCCTGGCAACGTTGAACGGTACGACTCGAAAAAAATATCGCGGATTTTCGCGCACAATTCGGTCGTTGCAAGCAATTTTCTACTTTAAAAAAAAAATTTTTATTTTTTCCCCACCCCACGTCACCTATGGGGGGGTTTATTTGAAAAAGAAAAAATTATGTCAAACCATCCCCCCGAAAAATTATGAAATCTAATTTTTATTTCAAACACGTGTTCAAACGCGGCCCCCCAACGAAATTT
>JAMZAV010010099.1:0-24530 GCA_024449915.1 Sweltsa coloradensis
ACTTTTTATTTTAATTGTCCCCAAAAGTCATTGGAAATTTTTCTTCCAAGTAAATCCCACTTTACTAATAGGCAGACTGGGAGCTTCACGTGGGTCCAAACTAGTCGGGCATCGTATGTATGTAAAAGAGAGGAAAAGTGACTAAGAATTACGTTTGAAAAGCAGAGCCGTGTGTAGTTCTTCATTAAAAGACATCCCGCCCGTTATTCTCTTTCGTGTTTTATTTCATGTTTTAAATGTAAAATTGTTGTGCTTTTACTATTTTATACGCCCACGCCACCGCCTATTTTTTAGCCAAACGGTACTCCTGTAATACGTTCATTTCCACTTCACGTTTGCTTTGAAATCTACCAAACTCGGGAAACTACTTTATTTTATGTCTATGTTATCACTTTTTAATTGTACATATTTTATTTAAAAAAATGATGTTGCATTCTTACACAACACTCAATATAATATGAACAGTGCCCAATTTTTATCATTAAATTTTAACATAACTTATCACATCCTAACTGTAAATAATTTTTGAACTACTCTTAATATATAATTGCAATGGCTATTATAAATTACTTTCTGATGATTTCTAACTCAATTGTCTTCTTGTGCATTGTCAATAAATCACCAAATACTGTAAATACATCCCCAAATAATTGTACGAAATGTACCTAGGCCTATTTCGGTAAAAAGGGAAGACGTAAGATATAACATATTCACTCAAATATCATTTTCCACCATCCTCAAAGATTTTGCCTTTTCAAAATTTCCATAATCATTCAGCCAGGTCTCTTCACAACATGAATTGTATGTTTTATTTGTCACGCGTTGACGCGATTCGTGTTTTCATCGGCTTCTTCTTCTCCCCCCCCCCCCTCCCCCCCCCCCCCCCCTCCCGACACACTCGCGTGCACTCTTGTCGCTCCTAGTTTTACATCACGATATTGCTGTCTCCTTAGATTTCCTCTCCCTGTGTATTGATTTGGGTTGACAAGCAATCATTTGAGTGGTTCAAAAACTACGTAGTAGAAGAGTAGATTTAACAAAGCGTTCCATTTCGGGTATAAAAAACATCTTTGCCGAAAAACAATCGACTATGTTTTGCACAGCACTGTACGAGTGCAAACAAAGCAGTATAGTTTCGACTGTTTTTCTCTTGTTCCCACTTGTAACGTTTTCTGAGAATTATCAATTTAAAAATGTTTTGACAAAAAAAATTGAAGGTTTGTTGCAGGGGATTCTTTGAAGTTTCGAGTCAATGGATTTATTATTTGTCAACATCCCTGGCCCGTAGGGTCGAAAAAATATATTGAAATGATCGAACTGAACAATTTCCCCTCGTTGGTGACGTTATATAATAATGAACCTTTATTGGTCTCTAAAGCCAGCGCTGTTGCCTTACACAAAATAAAATCAATTGATGAAAATACATTGAAATTAAAAATTAACATTTAACAAACATAAAAAAATTTAACATACTAACTATATAAGTGGTTTCTAAAAATACGAAAAAAACCATCGCAGAAGTTACAAAAATATACAGGAAATTGCCCCCCTTTCTCCTATCTTTAAAACCCTGTTACACTTATTGTGTTTAAGTCATAATGGGTCTTTGTATAAATTCACGATCGGTGCATAGATACTTGGAATACCAACTTAGAATACAAAAAAACTTCTTTTCATTTCTAAACTTTATTATATGTTATATTCATGTTATGTTACAACAAAAAAAAGCACCTTTACGTGCGAAGAAAATGTTTCTCTAGCAACCCTATGCGTAGTAAGAATCTCCAAAACCCTATAAAATAATTTATTATTATCTTTATCGAGGGATGAATACTCATTTGAAAAGTTTTCCCCCCTTCCTTCACAAAGGAATGTTATTTGTAAGAGGAGGGTTTGGCTGTTTTAAGCCGGTTGGTTGGTTCGGTGATGTGAATAAATATTCCACCACTTCCTTGTTCCGGGAATTCATTTATCTCGGGAATTTGTTCGCTTTATTGAAACTATTTTCATATTTTTCATATGAAATACGATTTAATATCTTGAACCATTTAAGGCCTGTAAGTTAAACAATTGCAGGATATAATCAAAACCCTTTATTTTGGGGCTCTGTAGACAACGATTTTGCCCCAAGTCACAGAATAATAGTCAAATTTAACAATACATTAAAATAAATCAAATACAAATAGAACGAATGAGTCACTGATAGGATGAAAAAGAAGAAATATAATGACCCCATGTTATTAAATCTAGAAGTGGAATTTTAAGAATAAAATTTTCTTATCTCGAATCAGTATAAATGAATTTTAAGACAACCATTGAGAATTTTAGTAGGGCCGAGCTAAGAATATGTAAAACAACTTGACGGAAATATTTATTGTGAAATATGAAAGCAGAATGCCGAAAATAAACTTAGCACAATGGGGGGAAAAGAGTTGCTTTAGATTGTCATTTGCCTCAGGGTCAGGATGCTTTATTCATGAGAGACGATCTAGACTGGAATCGTACTTTATCAACCCCAATTATTGAATGCTAACTAAAGGTTCGGATGTAAATTATTCAAATATTTTGAAATTGTATTATATTTAACATAATTTGAAAAGATACGAAGTTTTCTTTATGTTGATACAAAATGCTATAGTTCCAATCACTGTTTTACGTGTCTAAAATACCATTAAACAATATTAAAACATTATCATTGTACAGTAAATTAAAAAAAAATACAAAATCATTTATAAAATAATACCTATACAATACATTATTAGAGTGTACATGCAAGTACGTAAAACATAAACAGTAGGCCTACACTGTCTGTAAAAATAATATTGTCATTGATTTTCACGTGCTTGGCTTTGCAAACACACTAGTTGATTTATTAAGTACTATAGCTTACCCGCAGCGCGTTGCTGCGACGTATGCCAGAACCCTTACGATGTCGAAGCCCAATTTCCCATTGGCGAGTCCTTTTTTGCGGGCCCACCGATCACCACCGTGGAGGAGTTACAACAAAATGGATAGCACAGAATCCTTCCCCGTAAAAAAATACATATACGTGCCAATTTTCATGGAGATCGGATGAATGGTGTAGTTATGCATAAAGAACAAACATACAGACAGACATACATACTTACATTCTTTTTTTATTTTGATTTTTTTGGGTGAAAATGGAATAACAAACCTAAGCTTCTATTTTAAGTATTTCATTTTTTTCATTTAGGGTCATTATTTACCAGGATTCATCTGAAATTACTGAGAAAATGGTACTTGACTTGTCTCAAGTTTTAAAGCTCCAGGACAGGTAAAACCCTTGAATTTGGGTTCACCATTATAACAGAAATGCTATGTTGATTATCAATTAACCTGCGTAATGCGGCGTTTACACGAAAGGCACTTGCTTCAAAGATCCTTCTCTCTTGTGCGTAATTTTTACAATTCAATTACCTCTAGACTCTTCTATTGAACTTGTAGCAGCTTTAATCAAAAGCTTGGGCCCCCATGCTGTTCATAACCTGAACCATCAGCTTTCTATTGCAATAGAAAAACGGGCCCTTTGGGTTTCAAAAAATACATTTTACATATTTAAGCATTTGTATGACATGCTTAATTTACAAAAGTAATAAAAATAAAATCAATTTTTTGCATGGGTGTTCAAAATTGTTGGGTTTTATATTACTACACAAAGTATAATATGGATATTTGTCCTGACTTCATCGGGAGTTTGGGTGTGCGCGCTAAGTTGCAGCCTGGTTCTAAATGTGTGGAGAAGGAGCGCCACCTGATAGCTTACTCCCTACTCCAACTGATGTCACATTTTGTTTCCGCGGGAAGACAGATTCATATGTTTCTTGTCAAATTCTGGTGCTAATCAGAACAAAAAAACAATGTACTGTAAATGAAAATGTAATGAGTGGGTAGACTCAAAAACAATTAATTAATTACTCTAAATACAATTAATTAATTAATTAATTTATTTATAACAACTATATTTGAAGTAATGTTAGTCAATTATTCGATTTATGGGATGAATGAGGCAGTTCCCTATAACAAGTGTGCCATACATGCGCGCACTCACCCACGCTCCCGCCCTTACGCCATGCACTTACGCCCACGCACCCCACGCGAAATGCGTGCTACCTCGGGGAGACCCTTTACAGTCCATAACAACTAAAGATTAGTCCAAGACGAGGAAAGTTTTTCCTCATGTTTACTTTTCTCTCACCACTTCGAGCAGTGGCGAATAATCCCTTCCTGGTGGACCAATAGAGAATACCTGGGGTTTTATTTTCTTATTATATATAATTCATATAAAATAAATATAATAAATTTGCTACTAAGGAAAGACAACTTATCGATTTGACAGAGACAATTGCTATAAGTAGAATAATTCATGCGCAAAGCGGTTCATGCTTTTAAAATTTGTGCATGCCACTGAATAAATTTACATTAACATTTATTATTTATTTATTTGCTTATAAGTAAACCCAAAACTTTGTAAAGTATGTATTTTGTAAGTAATGTTTTGTCTGGGGTTCTATTTAGCTAGTTGTCACTGTCGATCGGCAAATTGTCGTGAGAAAAGTTGTATTTACAAACTAACTAAACAGACGGTAGATCGAAAAAATTTTTTCTTTCAGTTAATAAATATCCAGGTTATTTTATCTGCTTCAATTAACTGACCGCATGGTTAAAACAAATGTAACCGGGATGTCATATTCTTTTCTTTTGCTTTAAAAATGCATTTATTAAATATAAGTATTTATTTTGAAAAGTCAAGAGCTCTTCGGCAACATTCTACACTTCGAAGAGTAGCCAAGGACTCTCGTCTACTGTGGGTAGGTGTACAGCTCGAGATACCTGGGATCATTTCTACTCGTCACGTACTTAGAGTTTTTGGGTCTAATACGAACGCTATACAATGTCCTGTCCTCAAGAGATCAGCCCACCGCATTATCTCGCCGACTGTACAAAACCCCCATGCTAATTAGTCGTGTTGACCTAAGTGTTAAGCGGTTTGTAAAGGTTCGTAAGACGGTGTAATCCTCTGCTAATAAATTGCTTAAAATTGTGTTGACATAGGGGGCACCAGGATGAGAGGGTATGGGGGTTGGGGCGTCCTAAATGTAGAACAAACATTTCAGGGGGTGTTGAAAAGCGCTTGTATGAGGAGGTTACCGCATATCAAACTTTCTCCAAGCCACTAGAAAGAGGTTTCCAAAAGAAGGTTTGGGTTATTTCCGAGCGAGCTTGTTATTTTCGTCGTGATTGTGTTTTCTCTTGTCGTCGTATTAAACGCACATTTTAAAATTCTTTTCCGATATTGGAAACGTTTCAAGATGAATTTCGTAAAGTTTACAAACTACATCAAGGGTAAACCTTCGTGAGATGAAATATATTAATATTTGACGCGTCTCATGAATATACCTCTTTAGTCTTAAAACAGCCTTCTTCACTTACTTTTTTTTTCAATAGAATTTTGTACATAATTTATAAACCTGTTTTCAAATGATTGTAATGAGAACATCCTGGATCATTTAGTTTGCATTTATAAATTGAACTAAATGGTTTACCCAGTAAACGTTTCGTAAGGTAGTAGGCGTAATCAACTGCAATCATACTTGGCAAAAAGCGTGCTTTTATGAAAACGCGCTAAAATTTAAGTGGCTTTCAAGGTTATCGAGGATTTGTGGATAGTCGAAAGAAAATATACATGAATATTTTATGACAATCTCAAAATTCGTCTTTCAAACTGAAAAAACTCTTTAGAAAACCTTCAGTCAGGATTGCCGTTGGTGGGAATCGAAACAACGACCATTCGACATAAAGTATCGCGTAAGACGAGTGAGCCGTTACAACGGTCAGCAATATATTTTCGTTATCTCCGGGGTTTCCCCTTTCCCCTGCACAGAAAGCTTTAACGTGCTAATATACTTTCTTAAGAGTACAACTCACTAAAAGATGTGATCACTCTCGCGGGAGGGGGTTATTGTTTCCCCCCCCCAACTTCCCCTCCCCTCCACCGTCTCAAACTACAACCAGCACGCGAGGGCCCTCGTAACTAGTGGCGTCTCGCCAGTATGAAAAACCCTAGATTTAAATTGAAAAAACCCTTTCCATTTGCTTTCGTGTCCAGCCCTTTAAAGACCCGGCACCTCCACCAAATAAGCATTTAAAACCGACATTTAAAGAATATTCCATTTTCTTTCTTTTGGTATCAGTGGTCAAAAGAGGTTGTTACTTATACATCCCCAATTTATTTCATT
This sequence comes from Sweltsa coloradensis, assembly GCA_024449915.1. Classification (NCBI taxonomy): domain Eukaryota; kingdom Metazoa; phylum Arthropoda; class Insecta; order Plecoptera; family Chloroperlidae; genus Sweltsa; species Sweltsa coloradensis. The sequence goes on from JAMZAV010010099.1 coordinate 6,258, forward strand.
TTATTTATTTATTTATTTTTCGTCCATCATATATTCAGTTAAAAAATGATTTACAAAGGAGGACAACTAAATAAATCTAATTACATGATGCAAGTCACAACAATGATCTTTCAGTTAAGTAAATATTTGAAAGAGTAATATTAAACAATAATGCATTAAAACACAACAATTTTGGGGAACAAATAAAAAAAAATATCCTCGTGTTTATGCACGATTAATAAAATTTTTTTTTCGATATTTCGGCACAGAGCCCCAATATGGATATAGTATCGAACATCACAGTTCCATCCCTGGTATAAACCGACCGAAAGACAGATGGATCTGCACATTTCTCTTACGGTACGCTCACAGTTTTGGGCGAAGTTCCAAGCGTCGTGTATAACCCAGGACAGTGGGTTCGAGGCCCGCCCTCTACGTGTTTTCTCGTCCTCGCGACACGTCACAGATAACGAAGAATCCCACCTCCTTGTAGAGATCTGTAGCATCAGCCGCCCATTGTTCTGGCTGGTTCTCCACTGAATCTTCTAGCGGGTGTTCGGGGAACCTTAAAGCAAGCTTTAGTTGCAATGGTGGGGGATTCCCCATGTAAAGAAGAGTCCCACCTCCTTGTAGAGATCTGTCGCATCAGCCGCCCATTGCTCTGGCTGTTCTACTTTCGACCCGGGGTCCACTGAATCTTCTAGCGGGTGTTCGGGGAACCTTAAAAACAAGCTTTAGTCGCAACGATGGGGAATTTCCCATGGAAATCATAAAGGGAAACTGTGTGGTTCGTTGGTCTTGTGGCTAGAGACTCTGTTTCACAATGCAGAAGGTCCAGGGTTCAGTTCTCGCTATAGGCAGAAGTTTTTGTTAAACCTTCTGATTTGGACTTAAGTCCACCAGTTCTTGGCTTAGGAATTTGTAAACGGTGACTTTGGAGCCATCCTAGTAACGAGGGACATAGTTAATACTAAGGATGTTCCGAAAATATCCTGTTGATTCGGGCGTCCCCCCGCGGGAGGAATCGTGTAACAGCTTGTTTGATCGGTGTTTCTCTAGTTAATCATTGTTCGCTCGTCGATAGTGTCGGCACCTTCAGGGTTGACTGGAAATTTAATGCCCCCACTGAAAATCAGTTCTGTGACTGAGTGGGTAGATTCTAAATATGAATCTATTTATTTTATTTTTGTTTATCTCAGCCTGGTATCGATCCCGGGTCTCTTGATAGCCGGTAGGACGTTTTAACTCTAAAATACAGATGCGGTATTATTGAGTGAGTATTATTAATCAATGCCATGATATTAGTATGGCTACAACCATTTGCACAATGTTGTAAATACCATTTTAATCAAATGGCGGGACACATAAACAAAATACATGAACGTTTGACAATCTCATTGACTATCCGAACAGTTTAATAATCGAGTAATATACACTATTTAGCACGGTATTGTATCATTATTGTAATTTTCTATTTCACAACCAACATTTGTATCGTGAAATTACTTGGTTAAATAATAAATCACTTTTGTAGAGTGATCCATAATGGCGGTTTTGGATCTCATTCTCCGGCGAGCGAGTTGAGCTGTGGGCGCAAGGAGAACTAACGGACCTTGCTTCAACCTAATAAACATGGACGTAGATTTGGATAGTGTTATTGATTATCGGCGTCTTCAGCGGTAAGACCACGTTGATGAGGGCTGACATTCAACTATACTGCTCTGCATAGAGAAGATTAGGGGGACGTGAGAAAGGCCATTGTTCGTCAGCTTTGATGGATGGTCGTATGTAAGGAGACGGGCTGCAAGGGTTAAGGCAGATATAACACCATTGTTCGGGGTGTTCTCTACAGACGGTGGAGGAACGGTGTGTGAGACAATGGAGGGAAATACTTATTTGGGTTAAAAGTCTTTACCATAGTGTTTGCATCAAATTTAGGTGTCTATATTTCTCCCATATTAACCCATTGGAATTACATTTAATTTATTTCAGAAATTCAGGATCTCAGGGTACAATATAAAATTGTAATTTTTCTGATATACTTTTACTTATTTTCGGACAATATTTCGAAAATTTTGGAAAAATTTCCGATTTGACGTAGCCCATTAATTTAAAATAAAAACGTTAATTTCTATGCTTGGCTGGAAAGATGTTTTTTTGATTTTTTTGATACGTGTAGCGTTTTTTGTAGTTGCAAAATTAAGCATGTTAGCCTTTTTTGAAATACTGAGATTTAAAAATTTCTCTCTGTTTTGTTCTTTCCACCCTTTCGAATTTTGGATCATAAATAGAATTCATACCAGCAATGCGATTCTCAAGATTTTAAAAACAAACTTTGAACGACAAATTTTTCTAAATTTTGGGTTCTTTTTAATTTTGAATTTTTGTATTTTTTGCACCCCTGTAAAGTTCCCCCGAAAATGGACGAGTAGGAATCGTCGAAGTATGCCAATCATGTTAAAGGACACGTGTTTTTTTTTAGCAAATTCTTGTTCGCTCGGCGGCCTGACACCACAGTTGATTGTAAATTTTGGGCAGTTGTCACGGAAGCAGAAATGAAGGGCTCTTCAGTAACTATTTTCTAAAATTTATTTTCAAATTATTTTTTCACGATTTTGGATTTTGTTCAAAAGTGTAAAATTTGTCCATATCCCTGATGTTTTTCTGGCCTGAATAACGCAAAATATCGAAAATCTATGACCGTAGGGCTCTCTATGCGTGCTTCATTGACAACTTTGCAAAAATTCATGTTCGGTGGTTTCTTCCGCGAAAGTTTGATTATACTCCCTGATTTGCTGTTCCTGATTTTTGGCAAACCTGAATTCGTTTGAGTGGGATCGTCTATTAAATCAGTTTTTTCTTTTTGTTTTTCTTTTTTAATGTTTTTTTTCCTTTTCTTTTTTCCTTTTTTTCCTTCTTTTTCTTTTCTTTTCTTTTCTTTTCTTTTCTTTTCATTCTCCACACTTTTTTATATTTGATTCATTCATTTAAATGCATATAATATCATTCAATTTTTTTACCAAAATTCTTGTGTTAAATGCATTGTTGTTGTAATGCTACTATTTCAAAATATATTTACGAAAATGTAATTTATTGTTGTTTCTGCATCTATGTAATTAGATTTATTTAGTTGTCCTCCTTTGTAAATCAGTTTTTATAACTGAATAGGATAGACGTTAAATAAATAATAAATAAAAATAAAATAAAGTCGAATACTTCATGGCCGAGAGAATAGCTATTTCCAACTGCCAAATGTGTTATATTCCCGCTTAACTTACTTAAACCCTTCAACTTTTTTTTATTTTTCTGGCTCGTTGGTCTCTATGCTTAATTATAGCCATGGGTAAAAATACCTATTTGTGCAGCGTTTTTAAGCTTGTATTGACTAAATCGTCAATGGGTCATTGCATTGTATGTGAACGGTGACTTTCGAGCCAAGTAAAACACTTCTTGTAACTGCGAGGGTACAATTTATTTGTTTATTCTTTTGGTAATTCAAATTGGTTATATTTCATGCATCGCTAATTACTTTTAAATTATGTCTTTTAAAACAGTCCCTTTACTTAATTTTATACTGATTCAAAGATAAAATAAAAAATATAGTTGTAGAGTGCTCTTTTTAAAAGGGATAAGTAATCATTTTCCAGAAAAGTTTATGTTTTAGTGAGTGTTTTATAATATCGGGAAGCTGTCTATAGAAACCAAGGTTCCACCAAACCTTTTTTAAAGGTTAGTTAAGCGAATGAGTTGTGATAGTTTACCGCTACAATTATTACGTTCAACAGCGTTCACTGGTTTAATGGACAGCTGTACCGTACTGGAAAAATAAATAATGAACTAACTCGTGGACTTTTTACACGAACGTAAAATTATTTTTTTGTCACTAAATCTCATATAAACGACACTTCATAAATCAAAGCGAAGTCGTTTTTCATATTTAGAATTGTCTCTCTGGGAGACGAGGAGTAAAATCACAAACGAAACGGAAATAAAATGAACGTCGTCTTCGGGACATAAATATAAGTTTAGTCTGGTTGTTTTGCCAACAAGTCGAGCCATTCGAAGCTGTGAATTTAATAACATGGCCCAACGCTCAGCTTTTAGTAATTTATTTAGAGTCCAAAGAAAGTAAATAGTAAAAGGGCAAACAGAAATAAAAACATTTTTTCTTGCAGGATTTAAAATCTTAGCTTTTTCGTTTAGCTTATCCCCGTAAACGTTTTGAAGGCGGCTAAAGGGAGGTACATTTCGCTGCTTATTATTCTGGAACACTTTAGGTTCCCAGTAAGACAAGGAAACTGCGTCTTAAGTTGATCACCAGCCCGCCAGAGGAATATATATCTTTTTAACTTTGGTTTTATATTAGGCGACTATGACGTTGGATATGTTAGCACTTTAGACAGAATTAAAAAGTGACTAAAACCGGGACGAACCCGGGACATTAGCTTAGCAGTCCTGGCTATGCTCTTACCAACTGAGCTATGCACCACCAATTTAAAACTGTCTAATATTTGGTCTGTTTTTGTACATTGTTAATAACGAACATAAATATATATAACATAAAGAAAACATTCACAGTTATATATTCATGTATTTACTAATTGCTGCTTTTCGTTTAAGTGTACAAACTTGAAACAACGATATAGCTTTTGTTCTGTTTAAAAACATTATCGAAGAGTCTGGTGATATTTTTGAAGAAATTTGTGAAGACTCGTGACTGCTCGCAATGTTATGCAAACAAGGTGTCCACGTAGCAAAGTAAAGCACTTTTGTTTGCTACTTTAAAGAATTAAATACCGCTTTGCATAACATCATAAAGTCATCAGTACAAAATCCTAAATATTAGTTGCGTGGTGATTGAGTGAGCCAGAGAGAGAGATTGATTGATTGAGTGAAGCTTTTTTTATGCGGCGGGATTAAGGTCATCGAGACTTTTCTTAAATAACCACCTTGATAAAACATACAAGAGGGTAAAAAGAAACTTTTCCAATAGGGAATATTCCACTTAATATTTTTTATTTTATTTTAAAATTTTTATTCATGTCTTAATAGTCACTGCACTTTTTTTTAATTAAAAAAATATTTTTTTGTGTAATTTAAACAAGAAGTAAATTGGACCCCCGTTTGCGCGCCAAAAACGAGCGGGCGCCATCTTTGGACGGTACTACGTCATAACTGTGTTGAGTCAAGGCCCAAAGGACCACTGGTGATGGCGGGGCTTAAAACGATCGTAGGCCAAAAGACGAGAGGGTTTGGGATAGATTCTCATTTCCCCAAGTTTACGTCTGTTGAACGCGCACCAAATTATCACGCTCTAACTCTGATTCTTTTCCATTATTTGACAAAACTTAAGAGGAATAAATTTTAGCAAACACTTCATCGCTTATAATAGCGAACATTGCGAATTTTTACACAGCCGTTAGCTTGTTATTACAATGTACGTATCATACATTTAAAAATAACAAAACGACTATAAGCTTTCTCAACTTCAATTGACAAAAAACTACTTATCGGATTTCGACAAGGCCTCTTTCAAAAATGCATCTGTCTGTTTAGAGAAGAAATAAATCAACTTACTAGATAGAAAGTGCACTGAACGAAAATTTATAGCTTTGGGTTAATATGCAGCGTGCCTTTTTTTTTCACGGCTCATCCGCACGTAAAAAAGTGCGTATTTGACTTAAAAACACATACACTGCATATGACCTATGCTATAAAATTTCGTTCGGTGCACTTTCTATCTAGAAAGTTGATTTATTTCTTCTCTAAACAGACAGGTTTCATTTTTGAAAAAAGGCCCCGTCGAATTCCGATGAGTAGTTTTTGTCAATTGAAATTGAGAAAGCTTATAGTTGTTTTGTTTTTTTTTCATGTATGATGCGTACATTGTAATAACAAGCTAACGGCTGTGTAAAAAAATTCGCAATATTCGCTATTATAAGCAATGAATTTTTTGCTAAATTTTATTCCTCTTAAGTTTGGTCCAAATAATGAATAGAAAACAGAGTTAGAGCGTGATAAGTGGTGCGCCGTTCAACAGACGTACACTTGGAAATAAGGATTTATCCCAACTCATTCCGCCATGTTGCCTCGGTGACGTCAGGAGGCGGGTTAAATTCTAGTGGTCAATTGGAAACTAAATGTACGTAATTTTGTACATATTTACATACAGACGGCGGTGCTCGCCCATCCGCTCAAAACAAACAACTCCACAGGGATGAACATTTTCAAACCCTCTTTTGTTTTTCTTTTTTCGTGTGTGACAGGAGATTTCGCGAGATCATTGTGATAAAGAATAACGAGCATTTTTGTCTTGAATTTTTGCATAGCCTAGGACTATCATGTATTCTTTATCTACAATAGGTTTTAATTAGTCATCAAAGTAAGGTTTTTGTGCGGGATGTGGGGTCAGAAACATGAACGTGCAGGCCTAGGGTTGGCAAGTTAAGCCTAGGGCTTGTCAAGTGAGTAATTTTAGTATTCACAAAACCAATGCCTATATCCTACAGGAACGATTGGGGCCTAGACTGTTGTATTATAATAATTTCTACGTCTAGGGCCCAGACCCGGACTGTTTCAGTTTTGTTTTTTGATTGCAATTTCAACTTTTCTCGTTTTCTGGGTAGGCGTTAAATTAAAATGTCCGCCATCTGTTTACATTACTGCAGGCAACGCTAGGGCGCTGCTTTGTTTAAAACAACCGCCGTCTTGATGATATCTCTATCCTACTATAATACTATTCCAACATCTTTGGTCTGGATGTATTTTATCCAGACGGGTTGGATCAACACAGTTCTGACGTCACAGTCTTTTTTGCCGCTTTAAATACTGCTCCCTTTTAAAACAGCTATAAATCACTGGATTTTATTTCACCGGAAAACAAAGTACATATTTGTAATCGGACGAAATACTTCTTCTAAAAATCTATTCGTCCAGTATTTGGGAAGGGAATATTCCCTATTATTTTTTTGAAAGTTATAAATATCCTCATTGAGATCAATAGTCAGGGGATGGGTGGAGAGAGAGAATTATGACAGAGATAGATTTGTATAATTGCAAATCATTGTTAACTAAATCCACATTAACAATTTTGAGGGTTTAAGTGGTGGTATGGGGATTCAAATGCTCACAAAATTAAAAATTTAAAATTTAAATTTGCAATTGTACTAGCACATTTGCCTTTTAAAACGAAAATATTAAATTTTACACCACTGACATCATTTTATCGTTCCTGTGATTATTCTGCGCACATCGATCTCATGGTATGTTTTATTGTCACGTTGATGCGATTATAACGGTTAACAGGCGTTGTACACGGGCCCTTCTATTATACTTGAAACGTTAAAGAGAGCTGAGCTGAAAAGTGAAATGTTCTGTCCCCGACTAGGGCTCATGCCACCATCAGTCACCTTTATACATCGTTTCTAATCTCCAGCAAAAATACTTTATAACACGTTATTTTAAACGTAAAAGTTTTTTCTGATAACTCTCCGCTAAAATGAAATCCCCCCGCCGTCAATCATTCATCCCAACTTCAAAAATTAATGAAGCGATATTTTATTAAAACCCCCCTTGTTACTAGTTTGGGCCCCGTACGTGAAACCCCCCAACCTGATGGGAGAGTGAAATGCGTTATCCAGTGAGCGACCATAATCAGATTTCCAGATTACGTTTATCTTCCATTGAGTAGGGAAATGGGTTTTCAATGTTGGTTTCCACTTTCATAACGGAAAAGTTCCCCATGTTTAGATTTTGTCACTTTCTTTTTAGATATGACGGTACGATCCATGTATAATTTTTCTAAATTTGGTATTTGCATTTCAAAGTGTTTAAACTTGTTTTGTCGTCAAGTTTGTGTATGGAAGATACCTACTAATAATGAGTAGGTTTCACAAAAAACCCCTGACATTTGTCGACAATGAACATTAAAATGTATTATAAGTAGATACCCCATGAAATACGTCACAAGAAACAACGAATCAGAATCTGACGTAAATTTCGACTTCTCGTTACAAAAAATTTTTATAGATATAAATATAAAAAACAGATCAAATCAAACAAAGGACAAAAGTCAAGGAATAATATGACTCCTTTCAGTTGATGATTTAGGTAAAGTAATATCTATTTACTAAAAAAATTTACATAGGATGGAAGTGTGTTCTTCCTTAATTTATGCTGAATCTTTCAGTTTCCCCTTTCCCAACATAGTTCTTTTAATAAACTTCGAGATTGCATGAAATCGAATTTATAAACAGAAAAATCGAGAAAACTAAATATTGTCAAAACTTGAATTAAATAAATTAATTATAAAATATCTAGTATTGCTTACTGCAAAACATGGAAACTCAATAAAACTAAAATTCGATATAGTTTTCACAAAATTATTTTTAAAAGGAAGCTGTTTTTTTTTCGTATTTAGGAAGTATTTTAGGTCGTCATTTATTGTGTTTATAAATGCGTATTTTTATATTAAAAGTTAAGCAAAGTTTTAATTAGAAGTATAGTTTTTGAAGCTAGAGATCTCAAGTTGTGTTTTACGTCTTTATAAACGGTAGTTCGACAACGCGCCACCCACAGATTCGCCTAACGAGGGTTTGTGAATAGGATAATTAATCCTTTTTAATAATTCCATTAAGTAAACCGTTCCCATCCGGTGTAGACTAAGCCTACCCACGTCCACGCCCTGCTGTTTATGACTCGCTTCAAGACGACTCGAAGTAAATGCTCTAACCTTTAGCTCGTATTGGCTGGTTCAAGTTATAGTTCGCTCGCTCGTGCCTCACTAGCCATACGAATGATAATTCCCCCCACCTATTACTACTTTACGTGCAGACTTTCCGTATTAAGATTGTAACCAGCGACACAGTTGTCACTTTTATGGAACTTTTTGTTATTCTACTATTGAAAAGACTTATAACGAATAAAAGTTTTCCCCTTTCAAAAATGTCCCTATGTTAAATAACAAGGAGTGTTTAAAGTTTTAAAATCCAAATACATGCATTTTTGTTAAATTGTAAGGCCTACGCTTATTCTAATTTTTATTTGTATTACTATAATATATTTCTCGATTTGGTAAGTCGAGAAACACTCCCGTAGGTGGAATTGTTAATACTTAATACAATTCAGAAGTTAAATAGTTACCGTCTCGGTGGTCTAGTTGGCTTAAGGGCGCCTACCGGGAAATTTGTGGGAGACTGGGGTTCGAACCCCGATCGGGATGGATTTTTTAACTTCTGAAATGTATTCATACTATAATATTTATTGAAATGAGTATATAACGCATTGTTCAGATTCATCTTTATCTAGAGTTTTCAATGAGTTTAATTTTTCAAAGGGCTGTACGTTGTGTACGATGTGATACCCATAATGCCCTTAACGTTACTGATAAAACCCACAGATAAGAATTCACCTCATTAGCCTAGAACACACAGTTTTTTTATACACTCCATTGACATAAGTACTGACCAACCGAAGCCCTTTAAAGGGCTGAATGCCTCCCCCAAAATGCTCCTCCCTAACGACCATCACTCTTCTTCCCTTCCCCCTAAACTCCATGCCAGCAACCTTTAATTTTCTAAAATTGCATTCCTCATGTCTGCTCTGTCCGTAACAAAATTGAAGAACTCGAATTACTAACTAAGCGTCTATCTCCCGAATATTCTGCCTCTCAGAACATTGGCTCACTCTTCATGAACTAATTCTTTCTGTATTTAAAACTATGTAAATGTAGATTTTTTCTTCGATCCACGTTCATTCATGGAGGAGTTTGCAATCCTCGCTAAACCTCATCTTAACTTGACCCTTTTCCCTGAGGTCAAATCGTACTGCATTGAGAAAGTTTTTGAATGTGCCGCAGGTTTCCTGGCACCATATGAACATGCACTTCATTATTCTATCCGTTTACCGATCTCCTCTAGGCGACTTAAATATATTTCTCCTCAAGCTAGACGAGGTACTCATCTTTATCACCAAAAAATTTCCAAAAGCAGATATCTTTTATGTAGTGATCATAATGTAACTTTCTAAAACAATCCCCAGCTCAATCGAAACTGCTCGATTTAGTTCACTCATTTAATATCAAGGAGACCATTGTCACACCAACCCGCGTCACTGATACAAGTTGTTCCCTTATTGACAACATCTTCAAAACTATTGACCCAATGATTTTTCTCGGCAAGCTCAACAGACACAGGTCTGTCTGATCACCATCTCCTCATGCTCAACATTTCCCTCTCTAACAATAACCCTTCCCCAAAATTAAAATAATGAAATTTTTTTTTCAATACCAAAAATACGCCAACTTTCAGACAATGCTAAGTACTGAAAATTGGCAGTCGCTGTCCCTTCCTGGAAATGTGGACGAACTCCTCTCAAGATTCCATTCCACATTCCTATGTCTTTTAACAAATCATTTCCGCTAAAAAGTTGTCCTCTTACTAAACCTAAAGTCAACCCCGGATCTCGAAACGATCTGCGATGTGAAGCCCAGACCTTGAGATCCCTCCATTCTAAACTGAAGTCTTCGAACACCCAATACATAAAGAACAATATCGTGACTTAAAAAAGTCCCATGCTAAAAATATACGTCAAGCTAACTTCACTATAATGACTCCAAAAATCTCTAAATCTAGGAACACCTCAAAAGCAATTTGGTCCATGATCAAATCACAGACCACTGCCTCTAAACCCAAATGCGACTCCACGCTAACCATTAATGGTGAAGTTATATCAATCATCTTCTCAATGCGAACTTTTTAATGAATTTTCTTCATCAACTCATGTAATTTTGGAAAAACCCAAATGTGCCAATCAATACTCCCCCCCCTCGTAAACCCTTGCCACTCCGTTGGGCCATCCCATCTTTCTCTATCCTACCACTCCTTTTGAAGAGCTATGGTAATTGGGAAAATTTTTGGTTCCAAACACTCATATGGACTAGATGAAGTGCCAGGCTCTCTTCTATCCAAGTGTACGGACTTTCTCTCTGGCCCACTAGACTACATTATTAACCGATCCTTCTCTGAAGGCATTTTCCCCTCCAAGCTAAAGGCAGCAAAAATTAAAACCTATTTATAAACACAAAGGTTAAAAAATCTGAAAATGACAAACTATCGTCCCATCGCCCTCCTTTCACCTTTTTCCAAAATATTTGAATATATCATGCACGATCGTCTAATATCTTTTTCTAAATCACCAAAACATTATCTCCCCTATCAACACGGTTTCTTGAAAAAAAAATCCACCACAATGCAATCTACAATTTTCTTTTCCCCCCTCTATTCTGCTCTCGAAAAAGGCGACCAAGCTGTAGGATTGTTCTACGACATGACCAAGGCTTTCGACATCATTGACACAAAATTCTTCTCGACAAACTACATACTTACGGTATCCGTGGGGTAGCTCTTGATTGGTTTTCCTCTTTTTTGTCTGGCCGTACCCAAGTAGTGGAAACTCCAAACATCTAATAGTCAATCCGTCACCACAACCCGCTCTAAACCTCTGCCAATAGTCTGGCGGGGTTCCCCAAGGATCAATTTTGGGACCATTAGCCTATATCCTTTATGTCAACGACCAGTCCGCCTACTTAGATGGGGGCACTCTCACCCAATATGCTGATGACTCCAGCCAACTGCTGACACTACCCAAACTCCAACCCATTCAGGACCTCCCCCCTTAAATTTAAAAAATCAAGTTACGTTAATGTCATCATACTGCCTCACCAAACAACTCACCATCTCACGCTCTAAAACTGTTTATCTACACTTTCACACCCCGTATAAGATCCCTACTGCACATCCCCTTGTTCGTCTTGACTCTGATACTATCCCCCGCACTCACGCAGTCAAAGTCCTAGACCTTGCACTAACTGATAATCTAGACTGGTCCATCCATGTAAACCACGTGCCAGCAAATATTATCTGGCTGCTTACTCAATCAGAAAGCTCAAACAAATAGTTCACCCCACATCCTATTGCTAGTTTACTTTGCACACTTTCCCACTCTCACTTATCATATGGCCTGCTTTTTTGGGGAGCTTCCCCCCATGCGAACAGAATATTCATTCTCCAAAAGAGAGCGGTTCGTATCATAGCTGGTGTCTCCGAAGACACTCATGTAGAGAACTTTTTAAGGAACTTGGTATTTCTTTACTCTAGCATGTACCCTTATCCAATCAGCCGCATTATTCGTTCACACCAATCCGTAAACTCCCATAACACTACCCAACACTAGAGCCAACCTTCACATACACAGGCCCTCCCACAATCTGCGCCTCTTTGCACAAGGCCCTGAATATCTATCTTCCACCCTCTACAATAAGCTCCCTGACCACATCAAAACCTCTCCCACCCTGTCTTCCTTTAAACATAAGTTGAAATCATATCTTACAGCAAACAGCTTTTACTCCATCAATGACTACCTCTCCATGTAAATATTTGCAGTTTAATTCATTTTTCATTATAAAAATTTACAAATTTATCTAGAGTATAACCACAAACAAAGCACTGTAATTTAAAATTTTCAAATGTTCCCTTAGCCGAAATGATGTAAACAAACTTCTATATATAATATGTGCTTACACGCTTCCTTGGATTGTGCAGGTATATAAGACACATTCTGCTGTACATCCTCCATTGCTGTTTTCTGTGCCATCAGCATTCTCATCACAATATCACATCAATATTGCTTTATATCCAAATTTTCTTTATTCTATATGAATTCTTAATCTAGTAGGGCATTCTATTATTTTGCATCTACTTTACTTTAACATAAACCTAATCATCAAACATCCCCACACTATATATATATCAATTATATATTATAGACACATTCTACTGTACATCATTGCTGTTTTCTGTGCCATTAGCAATTCTTATCACAATATCATATCAATTATTGCTTTTATATCCAATTTTTCTTTATTCTATATGAATTCTTAATCTAGTAGGGCATATTTTGCATCTACTCTACTTTACCATAAAAACACTAAACAATCAATCAATCATCATATATATACTAGACACATTCTCCTGTACATCATTGCTGTTTTCTGTGCCATCAGCAATTATTATCACAATATCACATCAAATTGCTTTATATCCAACTTTTCTTTATTATTATTATATATGAGTTTTTTAATCTATAGTAGCGCATGCTATTGTTTTGCATCTACTCTACTTTAACATAAACCTGTGTTTATCATTATTAATCAATTAATGAATCATCATATATATTAAAATATAAAATTTTTTACAATATTATCAAACATCATACATATCAATATCAATATCCATATCAATTATCATTTATGCTTTATACAACTATTCTTTCCCCCTAACACTGTGTATATCATTATATTAATTACTATCACTTTTATTAATAATTATTAATTATAGACTATTCTATTTCTCTGCAAAAAGTTATACTTGTACACTGTACTAGTCTAAGTGAATAAAAATATCTATCTATCTATCTATCTATTCCGAATTTAGCATTTACGTTGTAAAATTGATTTTTGTTACCAAACGACGAACGTTTGGTACGTCAATTTACATAATTATATATAACAGCGTAGACTTCCAAACACGTGGGTTCCTAACATGCTTTTCTTGGCGAGGAAATGGGCTAGTTGGAATCACTTTCGTGTGTTATAATGTCTTTGTAGACAAACTCAGCATTTGTAGACAAACTCAGCACAGTTCAAATAATAATTTCGTACCATTTAATATCAGTTTGCCGGAAACACTTCCGTTAATCTTCGTATAATATCAGATTGCTGGTTTTACGATAACTTCGAATGTTCTATGATGCTAGTAAATAAGTTTGTTTCTAAGTACATATTTACCAGCCTGGGGAAGTGGTTAAGCCCTTGTTTCTGCAAAGAAGCACATAATACATTATTTATACAGTTCTTCAAAAGCGTCTTTTTCGGTGTTGATTTTGTCCTCGACAGAATTGTGGCCAACCAGTGCTCCACTTCAAATCTCTATCGCCGGTGGGCGCTTGTTCGCTCGTCGATTAGTTCGGAGCTATATAATTAAAGCCCTCACTGAAAATCAGTTCTTGTAACTGAGTAGTTGTAATTGAAGGGAAGCCATGTTGGAAATGTTTTATAGACCGGCAGCCATGTTGGAAGTGGTGGATGCACTTAAGTTGCACCTTCATACATAGTCTGGTCTTTACTATTGAGCTTCTTATGAGCAAGGTCGAGCCTATAGTAGCAGGAACGAGTCTAGGAGCCTAGGTAGCGTATTAACAAGGTCCCTAGATCTCCTTGCTCCCGTCGCTCCACTCTCTCGCCGGGGGACGCTGAATAGCGTCGACTGGAATAACGTCGACCACCTCGTTTGTACAGGCCTTGCACAACGAAAGGTCAGGAAAAACAATAAAAGTACACTACACACGAGGTGGTCGACGTTGTTCCAGTCGACGCTATTCAGGCGACTAGCTCGCCGGAGGTTCCACAAATGTCCACTAGGATCTTCATTGGATCTTGTTTTTTTATGTCTGAGGTATTTGTGTAACTTGGCAATCAAGTTACTGCTCTATCGTGAGATGTTCTCGCGTTCATCATCACGTGACGAGTCTCAGTCACGGCTTCGTGGATAAGATACTCGCATGTGACGTCACAGATTGCGTGCCCTGCCTGCATGTTGCCAACACAAAAACAACCATCTGTGCACAATGTGTTTCTACGACCGTTCTCTATCTTCGCGTACCTGTTCAATGAAATTGTATAATGGCTATAAATGTTATATTTTATTTCTCAAATAATCGGCAGGTGTAATGGCTCGTTATTGTCATATTTCCTGTCTCAAAGAAATGGTGTAATCGGCTGATGTAATGGCTCGTTATTTTCATATTTCCTGTCTCAAAGAAATGGTGTAATGGTATGCTTTTTTTCTAAAAACAGATCAAATCAAAAGACACACTTCTCATAAATTGTCTTCTAACAATCAAAGGCAAAGTTGACTTAAGAACCTATCAATTTGTGTCATTACTTTATAACCTGATATTGAGCAGAGAACCCACAAGTTTTCATAATGATTGTGTACAGCGCACATTTTCCAGAAAGGTTTGCCTCGAGAAACTCAATACATAAAACAACTTAACAGAAAGTTCCGACCCCTTTCAAGTTTTGATCACGATGAGTAACTAGGATCGGAGAAACCTTACACCAGCGTGTTAATTAAAAGTCTGTAATTACGAAGTAATTAGCGTCAGAATCATCAACGAGCAAAACAACGATAAGGACTGTAGTTGATGTGTAGTAGATACTTTGTGACTTTATGAGGTATTTGTGCTCATTTTGCATTTTAGCAAAATCTTTGTTCTGCTCGTGATTAAAATAACGCAAAATATTTTAACTCTGGCTATTAAGAATTTTTAACAATTTCACAATTTTGTAGCATCTATTTTTTTTCTTTACACGAACACCCGAAATGCGGTTATTTCTCGCACTTCTAATAGGAATGATATTGTACACGTAGATTTAAAATTAATACAGTTTCAATGTTGTTATTTATATCTTTACTTTTCAATGATAAAGTAATTAGGTATTGATGGGAAAACTTTAATTAAAAAAAATCGTGTATCCGAAATGTATTCACCTATTTTGTATACATAAAACGCTAAACTTACTTCTAACAATGATAATTTACTCTCTTAATAAATAAATAACACATACATACAAAACCACTGTCTACTTGACATTGTGATTATATTATTATTACTGAACCAAACTGAATATTTGGGACACTGAGTGTGATATTAAATCGTTTGAGCAATAATACTTAGTTAATGGATTCATTAGTAATTAAATATTATAAACCATCAAATAACAAATTTAGTTTATCCATATGCCGTGTTTATTAAAGGTGGAGTCTCTATAGAATATTACAGATTTGCAAACAGTCTACATCGATCCGCGCACGGCAATCTAAAGCAAACGAACTCGAATCCATGCAGTGAGTGTTTCCAGGCAATCGCGTGAGTGCGTTAAGAAAGGTTCACCTGACGAGCGACGGAGCGCTTTCCGTGCTACGTGGAGAGCATCCGCTAGACGTTGTCACTCGAGGTCTTGTGTATCTGTTTTATATATTTCCTTCCACATTACGACGGTGAAAAGAAGACGTTGCCGAATATCGTGGGGAAACACTTTCGAGAAATGAAATCGCATGTTTCCCGTTCTCTCTACTTTTGAGCAGGAGTTCAAGTAAATTGCCGCTTCGATTCTCTTTTCTTTATCCGTTCTCAACAGTTTTAAAGAATAAGCTGCTTGTGTTTTAGGCACGAAATCTTTTGATACTTGTGACTTATTTTTAGACATAAAATATTATACCTTTAGACGTTGAGATCGGTATATAAACCTAAGTAACATAATATACAAATAAATGTATGCTTGTTTGGTATTGATAAGTGCTAACTATTTACACAAATGTGTTGAGGTTTATATTTACACAACTAACTTAAACGTAAAAATTGTGTGTTGCTTTATATTTTAGCTATCGTTATTTTAAGTTATCGTTCATTGCATATTAACATTATCATACATCTTACCTATATTCTTAACGACGCACCCAGCAAAGTAATAGTTCAAGGTACTTCGTTTTAGAAGTCAAGACATCTTCACTAATTTTATGCTAAACTCTTTTAATCATAAATTACATTTAATTGATTTCTTCAACCTTTTTGTTATTTTCTAAGCTATTTAATAGGCATATTTTTAAAAATTAATAATATATATCGTTTGAACGGTATTGCTTTAGTTCGTAGTTGATGCGAGGAGAAAAATGTGAAAGCAGTTTCTTGAGTTACACAAAACAAGCCGTTTAAACTTGAAACTTTGACTTCCGCCCTGCTCGAAAACCTTGATAAATGAAATTGAGTTAAGAGTTTGCTACAGGATGTTTGTCGTTTTTCTATTTTTCTAAGCTCATTGATCATTGAACTATTTGCGTTTGAGGCAAACGACTTTTGCTCTTTGTGAATACCGAATATAACGACTACGCCGTCAATACTAAACATTTACATACCTTATGGCGCTTTGTGTATTCCCACTTGCAAACGATATGGCTCATTATAACAAAGAGGGTTCCGAGAAGCACGTCGTAAAAGAAGTTTTATTAGCTTTTTTACAACTCCAATGGGCTATTTAGTCTATAATCGCAAGTTAAATATCTCATGCAATGTTACTCAGCTTCTGAACCGTGGCGGTATTATAGTTGGTTGCAAAGTTTCGAAGTGAAATGAGAAATTTCAAAAAGTTGAGAGAATGTTGAAATACGAGACTTACAGATAACGTCACAAACTTATCACGTGATTTTCCTTGGCTCTTGATAGATAAAATATATCACGAGCCACCTAAGCTCGTATTGTTTGACTACACTTTATTCAATATTCATTCATGCTGCATTGCTGTTCAAATCAATCAAATAAGGTTATAATAATTCTATTTGTTAATCACGTTTTTAAAGAGTAAATAAAGTGTGTTAGTAAAACTGGTACCCTGTAGAAGCGGGTCTTATGCCCATGCTTGGTAGTCACTTTCGACGCTTCAGTTGTAGACCTACCATTTCGTGGTGGCCAAAAATTGAAGAAACTAATTTAAGCTATCCGATATATTGACCTTTTAAATGGGTTTGAATGTAGGCGATGAAAAATGTGTTGGCTTGGCCTGCTTTAAATTTGATTTCCGAGAAATGAAAATAAGTTCTGTGACTGAGTGGGTAGACTCTAAATACTAATTTGTTTGTTTTATTTTATTAAGTAAAAACATTTAAATTTAACGACAACATTTTACAACATTTTGTATTTTTCTGTTTTCTCCTTTCCACTCTGTTTGCTGACGTGATTGTCTGCATTTCAGATGATGTTTCCGTGATTGACATCGTCCCGCCGCCATGTTGGCTCGAAGTAGTTCGTCTCGTCGCCGTCGGCAGTCTCGCACCGCTGCCAGCAACAGCGCCGCACAACGAGCCCTCGCCTCACTAGCATCGCCTCAGGTACCCAACGGCAGGAGAGCTAGTGTAGCCGTGAGCGCTTCTGATTCGTCGTCGTCACCGCGAAGTTCCATTTCCGGTCCGTCTGACGAGAGCGGAAGTTTGATTCCGGCAATAGCAGACTCGTCTCTGCGGACAGAACGGAGTAGCCCGAGACAGTAAAATATCGTTCGAAGTAAGAGAACTTAAGAACGTCTAGTTAACAACAGAACGCTCTCCCCCTTCAACCGTCCCCGGAGTCGCCCGACAGACCTCCGAGGGCGAGTCCGCGGCAGTTCGCGGGGAGCGTCCAAAC
>JAMZAV010010100.1:0-23774 GCA_024449915.1 Sweltsa coloradensis
TTTGTTTGTTGTTCCTGGGTACTCATCACATTGCTCGCTCCCTCGTCTAACAATGACTTTGCGTTTCCCCTAGTTTTATTAGTAATGTATTGGTAAAGTACGATACAACAACAATATTTTCAACTAGGGAGACACATCAGGTGACCACTCACACAATATCTGTTAGGTGTATGCGTATAATAGTAATATAATATTATATTAAAAAAGATTTATGGTTGACTGATATGTTCGTTATTATCAAGGGGAGAGTTGATCCTACTCTAAAACTGATAACTTAATTTAATAATAAATACAAAATTAATATGCTTTATGGACCTTGTGAGCTCAATAATAGAGGTTGAAATGTGAAGATGTGAACATTCTACAACTTTCATCATAAAAGTTTCAATTTACTACGAATAATTTACACAAAAAAGTAGCAACTAGCTCAACGTTGTATTTTTCAGCAAACTGTAATTAAACCTAACCCACCCAACCCGTCTGAGTGCTAAAACCATATCGAAATTTAAATTTTCCAGTAGACCCCGACATGTTTCAATTTACTTTCAAGAAAAATGTTTGCAATTAATTAAGTATAATTGTTTTGATAAATTAGACTTTTTTTTGGGGCTTCTGTTTATTGATGGAAGTCAAGTTTACAGCATGTTTTTAAATTTAAAAAGTAAAAGAAATACACGTAATTAGAAATGACTTTGGGTGACGAATGACATTAGGAAACGGAGTCGTATCCGTCAAGTCATGCAATGCGTACATGTTACACGGTTTGTCCAGTTACAAACGACACAAAATATTAGGCAACAGTGCTAATCGAGTGGGTAATTAGTAACATAATATGAAGATGTACACACCAAACTTCCCATAAACAAAACCTGCACAAGGGGGGGGGACTTATTTTTATTTTATATATTAAATCGACCAAACCCCGGGGAGTCAATACATATCATGTTCCCATTTCCACATCGTAGTTAGAGAATTAAAAAACCTAACACATATTTCTAGTGGGTACAGGGACACTTAGCTTCGGAGAGGCCTTATGTTGTCTAGCTATAGGTAATTTTCAGACAGGATTGCTGTTGGCAGGTAAGGACCCCGAGATTTTCCGAATCAGAGGCTCGTGCATTTGCATGCAGGTATTTCAAATCATAAGAAAAGTGAAGATAAACGCAAACTTTACGAAATACACGAATGAAGCATCCAAAATTGGTTGTTACTTCACAAAATTCACATGTCCTATAATTTTAACGAAATTCTATAATCTCTTTACAATATAAACTGGAGAAGTAATTTGAAAACTAGTTCCGATGCTTTCTTGTGCTCGCCGCTGAGTTTATAGTAACACGCATGCTAAGCGCCAAACTCGCGGAAACTTAAGTATAAATTTATTTACCTTTGCTTGTCTACACATTGACTTTCGTTTAGGTAAAACGTGTTTATTAAAACATGCCTCGAGATCACGGCCGCTACCCTCTGCCACTAAACAGTTCCAGAACAATGAAACTAGGATGTTTCACGCATTCCTTGCGAAATATTGTATGAAATTGCACCAAGAAAGTAAAAATACAAATTTTAATATTTTTGCGAGCATAAAATTTAATAGTCTTGCAATGGATAATCTATGTCAAATTGTCCGGAATAAAAAACGTAGTATTTTAAAACATTTTATAGCAACAAAATCATAAAATTAATCAAGGTACATGGTTTGATTTCTCCACAAGCCGCATGTAATAAAATCCACATCCTCGTGATTTCAGTTCAGATCTTTTGTCGTACGAGCAGAATGTAAGAGCATGCTATAAAACCATCTCGCTTCTCTTGCTTAATCGTATTTATATCGCAAGGAGAAGTCGTAATACAACGAAGAACTAGTTACAGCGAATGTCTGATTGTGACAATCATTCAGCAGGAGGAATAAACAGAAGCTTTGGGTTTGGCATCATCGGTGTTGTTGTTGTATCCCCCTCCGTAAGTGTAAGACTAGAGTCACCAAACTTGCACTAAGGGGCCTGTTACTCTGCGATATGGATCAATAAATAAAATCGTAGTACCCTAGGGTCAAAACCTTAAATAAAAGTCCATTCGTCGTATTTTATACTAAATCAAAGAAATAAAATTGCTTATAAAAAAAAAGTTGAATGCTTATAACTGATTTGATAAATATATATTAAAAGTGTTGCAGGTGTCGAAAATAAGCCTCCCGAATCAGTCTCATACAGCCGCATGTGCTACCCTTGTCGGCCTTTAGACGCAACGAGTGGCAAATATAATATACATTACAAAACATATAACTTACAATATGTATCATAAAGCAAGGAACCATAATTTACCAGAAACTCTACGTACTAATTAGGTTTTCAATGACAGTCCTATAGTAAGATTACCATCATAATGTTGATTATGACCGGCAACCGAACCGTGATGATTTTGCTGTTTTATACACTTTGACCGGCAACCGAACCGACAATAATTAAAAAACATTGTTTACCGTTTACTTTATACATTTTTTATGTAAATCAATCTAGAAATTTGTAAATCCATCTCAGCGGAGTATCGAACCCTGGTCTCCCGATTGCCGGTTGAGTACACGTGTGAAAATAGACCTCTTCACTCTCGCTTCCATGCGGCAAAGTATGTGCGCGACTTCCGCCAGCCACAGCCGAAACAACTCTTCTCTATTCCTTATCTAAAACCGATTAAGCTCGGTGCCCAAATTCCGAAGTTTGGTTTAAGGTTTTGGTTTATGTCCCAGAATTTTTTCTATAACGTTTTTAGTACGCGGCTACCATTGGCCGGATTTTTGAAGCTCGCTTCTCATTGGCTGGGTTTTGTGTTTAGTTTTAAGAGCTAAGAAGTTAAATATTTCATTTTTTTAAACCTTGGGACCTAACCCTTAAACTTGGGAAGACTGTGAACGCGATAACGCTTTGGCCATTTTCAACTTCGTTAACCAAAACCTTAAACCTTGGAGTTATGTGCACCGACCCTTTACCCGCAATGTTCAGTCTAAACTTTTCAACTACGAAAATTTCCCCCTCTTTAGAAAAAAAACTTCCACACATTACCCCAAAATTTAAACTCTTGATGAATCCATCCATCCAATCAGAAATGCCTAGCGAAAGTCAGCATTCATTGCATACGGATCTATTTTTAGAACGAGCCATGTGTGGTCACGTGACTCTGTCTGCGCCCTAAAGAGGTACCCCCGTCCCTGGAGAGTTTAGTATTGTATTGCCTGCGAGTGAGTGCAGACGTCCGAGTGGAACGGATCCTACTTTCTTCGCGAGTCTCCGCGGGTGTTCGCCTTCATTCGCCGCTCGCTCGTCTTGGAGAGCTCAACGCACGGGTGCAGTGAACACAGTCCACCCCGCACGGAACAGACTTCTCACCGGACAGTGCGCCCTGTGGAGTTAGTGAACACGATAGGTTGACAGCGGTGAGTCACGACCAGTTGCATCAATAGTGTTTATAAAGTATATTTGTGTTTAATAATTTAAAATAAGCCAAGGCTTACCAACAAAGTGTTGTCAACTAAAATATGTGCCGAATATTAAATTAAATGTTACCTTGCCATTTAAAGTAAATCGAATATAGTACTCGGATTTTATGTGCTTCAGCTAACTAACAGGCTAAAATTATTGCTCTAGAAACTATTCGCTTACATACGTGAAAAATACACATTTGTTCTGTCAGAAAGTTTGGTTTTAAAATTAAAATGTTTTACATTAAGTAGTGATAAAAGTGCAAGCATCAGTATCAAATAAAATTCTACTACGTTTACACTACTCGATATTAAGATAGTAATTTTTAAATTGCCGACGTTGTATTTGTCGTGGGTATAGACATATTGTAAATGTCATTGCTACTTGCCTATTTGTGTATAGTCGCTTGAAATATCGAGAAAATCACAGCGTTTACATTAATTTTCCACTCAGAGGCACAACACATTCGCATTGATTAAGTGATACTTATAATAATAATTATCCAAAATCAAGTGGCTGTTATGAGTACACATATACACGGGATGCAAGCGCGTATTCTACTTTTGACTTGACGAAATGTTAAAGTTTTTATTATCGAACGCCCAACGAGGGTGTGGGAATGTAAACTGTATCGGTCGTTAATAATATAATAATTATAAAATAATATAATAATAATAATAATAATATAATAATAATAATAAGCTCATTCAACCCTAGTCATCTGGTATGGCTATGAAGATGAGAAAGTTATATATTTGTCGCGGCGTGAATGTTAATGTAGGCATTGAACATTATTATAAGTAGTTTCTTTAAAATAAAGTTAACATTTAATAGTTTTGTTAGTTACTACGAACACAAAGCATTGTATTATTTACGGGGTTCCAAACACGAGGTTACATCGTTTCATTGCCAGTGAAAGAGGAAACACGTGGGGGCATTAGTGAAGCGGGTCGAACGCCAGTTAAAAGATAACATCTAATATAAAATCAAAATATTAAACATTTACCTGCTACATTTATCAGATGAGAACGCTAGAAAATGAATGCAGGCCATGCGTATTTTTGTATATTGTAGAAAGAGGGTGAAGGGGATTTACATAATTGGAATGGGCACTTGGTGTAAGTCCATAGCACGTTAATTGGATTTGCACAAGATTATACGATATCTAAAACATTTAAAACATCCGCTATGTAGATTTGTAAAGTCATGTGTGCAGTAAAACAAATTGGCAATTTCATTTCATAAAAACTAGCGTTGTCATTATTTGAAAATGTCATTCGGCATTACCTTCCAAACCCTCGCTTGCATTCGTTTTCTCTTACTTTCTTTTCGCGTGCGTTTATCTCCTGATCGGTACGTCACCACCAGCCAGCCAGTCGTCCTGTCTTCGCTTTATCTCGTATCACAGACATTGTTAGCAATTCCCAGCAGAGTGAAAATTAATAACACGTTCAAGTTTAGCATCTCACTCTTCCATCCTCGCCACAAACATTTCAGTTGTTAAAAAATAATAATTTAGCTTTGCCTTAGCATGTCGGTCAGTGGGTCACGTAGGGCTAAGTAGATGTCTTCTGGTACACATACCCAAATACAAAACCCTGAATCATAATTCATGTGCAGGTTAAATAACAAAATGCAAGAAAAGTTTTCAATGCATCGCGTCTGTCCTTTGTACTAAACAACGCAAACAGTTTAAACCACTGTTATGGATTTTTTTTAGTCTAGGCTGTTGTTTGACACGTTCAGTGGAATAGAAAAATAACCCTTTAACACGTAGAAAAAATATAGGTGGTTAGTTTAGTTCGCTTGCATTGAAGCAGTAACCTAAACAAACGCCGTATGTATTTCGGGTAATCATCGGTAGGCGTAAATCATACAACAATGCTCTCAGACAAGTGTTCTCAACCGCCAATAAACAAACAAATAAGGGTAACTAACGTACTTTTTGGTCGTGTTTTGTGCGAGGCGGCTTGAAGAAAGAAGACGTGTTATTTGATTTGATTGAGATAGACATCAGCCTACATTAGCTCCCTTCCAAGTTCAGTCACACGTTTATTTGGACGGTACGAAGTTACAGATCTAAACATTTGCGATAAACATACTTAAATTTAATTAGATTCAGTTTACATATAAAAACCCCATTTTTTTTATGAGGACTTTGTATTATTATAGTAAATAAACATTACGAGTATTTTTAACTCTGCTAAAGTATAAACTCACTATCGTATCCAATTTTACGAGTTCTTTCACTAATATAATATAATTATATAGGCATTTTAAAAACTATATATCTATTGATTTTTTAAATTCAGGGTCTAATAAAGCATCTGTGTAAGTAGGAGGGTCATTTCAATCAAAACCCAACATTTGAAGTGCTTACTTGCCATAATCAACCACACATCACAGTGAAGTATACAATGGGGCAAATTAAAAAAGACCGGCAAGGGTTAGCTCATGCGTACGCGCGCGAGAAGTTGGTTTCGGAACTGAAAAATTTCGATACCTGCCAGTGGAATCCTGACTGAAAGTTTTTACAAAGGTTCTCTTTAGTTTCAAGGTTTTCTTCAACGTTAATGCTAGGGCAATGGTTGAGCCCTCTTAAAGCCCTTGTACATTCCCTTGACAAGGAACCTACCACCTA
This sequence comes from Sweltsa coloradensis, assembly GCA_024449915.1. NCBI lineage: Eukaryota > Metazoa > Arthropoda > Insecta > Plecoptera > Chloroperlidae > Sweltsa > Sweltsa coloradensis. The sequence goes on from JAMZAV010010100.1 coordinate 6,118, forward strand.
GTTAGTACCTACCTACCTACCAACTAGTTGGGCCCTTAAGAGGTCACGCAGGTTATTAAAAATTATTTGTACCCTACTGAGCTAATTTACAAAGGATTATAAGATGATAGAATGTAAAATTTGAAGCTTTGTCGAACCGTAAGGGACTAGGACTACACTGGCAAGTAGGGGGGGAAACCCAGGTGCAGATAATATTTGATAATTTTGAGGTAAAAATCATTGAATCGGCCCCGTGTGCACAAACAAAAAACATATAGCATCCTCTCGACCCAGCAAACACACGAATCCCTTGTTGGTTCGAACCCGGGAGCTATTAAGCCAGATGACGGCCACTACTCAAGGACTCGTTTCCTCGAACGTTTACAACAATGCCTCAAGGCATTAGGTTAAGAGCACTCGACGTTTTTCTATCGACATCGATAAGCGCTACTGACCTGTCCTACTGTTTCTTGGAACTGCCCACTATGCTGACGAGTGGGCTCCAAGGACTGAATGGCATCGTCGGGGAAAATGCCTGAAGCAGAGGGAAACATTAGTGATGTAATAAACAAATCCAGATTTTCGACGCCCAATCCACGATCTTCCTGCACCATTCATGCGGATGAGTGTCACAATCCTAGTATTATAAGTATCAAACGGGACTGTAAGCAAGTATCAAGAGTTTATAGGACTGTTTTTTAGGATTCCTGTTCGAGTTCGCTCGGCTGATCACAATGGTGTTGAAAATTTGCGCAGTTTGTTGTCAAGAAAGCGGAAAGAAGGGCTCAAATATAGCCACACATTTTTTTCACACAATTTTTTTCACAAATGTATTAAAATGTTTTAAATCCTAAGTTCTAAACGATTTTTTTTTTAAATATTTAATTTTAAAATAATCTACGCTGTGGGGATTCATGATCTTCTGAAAACCTTACAAAGTTTCATACCACGTCGGATGCTTCCTGGCCGAGCGTCTAATAGAAAGAAAGTATTTCGACTTCGAGCTTTGCCATTGCTTTGTGCAGTTTGCTTTAGCAGCACGGTCAAGCCCCAAGGAACGAACAAAAGCTCAGATTATTTATGCCAAGAAGAAACTCGAGAACGTGCCTATACGTGTGAACGGGTTACGTGGGGGCTCGATCTTTTTAATTGTGCCAATGTCATTGTCGTACATTCAAAGATGTATCGGAAAATGTCTCCGAGAAGGATGAGCCACCCACGTAACCTCTTTAAAAACCCGGGATTTTCATTTCCAAACTGTGTTGGTTTTCATTGATAAAAAAATACACACACAACAAAAACATAAACAACACCCTGATAACAGTCGCTATGCGTGAAACCAGGAAACATTAGTAGTGCATCCATCCAATGAGAGTCTATCTCTATAACACACACTTTTACCAACTCTAAGATTGCACATTTTGCCCAAATCATCAACTTTCAATGAATAAAAAACCATAAAGCAACCACGAACACATATTATTAAAATAAAATTTGCTCTGACCGGGAATCCGACCCCCCCGCGTCTCCTTGTCTTTGCGTCCACTGTCCCATACAATAGAAAACAAAGAAAAATCCCTAGTCCGATAACTGTTCCGAAACTTTTGTTACCCCTTAACAGGGGGAATATAAAAATTTTGGGATGTTTAAACCAACGTCTATCGCGAAAGCTCTCATTTGAAAGCTCATACAGCCCAAAATCATTGAGCGCGGAGGGAAGAAATGACAAGCACGTTGCTAAAACCCGGGAGGGGTTAAACGCAATTATGAGAGACACGCGTGATAGGCGCGCCAAAGTTGGTACCAGAAGATTCGATGTTAAGCCTCAAGCAGGATTAATAATGACACTAGCCTAAAACACTACTGGATGAAAAGGAAACAGTCAGGGGGAAAGATGTCGCGGAGATGATATGAGAGAACACATCCATACAGCGAATACCAATAATGAAAGGCAGTAGGTGGAAAGATGTCCGGAGAGGACTATGAAGACAATCCAACATGGATACCTATAATAAACAGACCGAAGAGACAAACTTACAACACACTCAAGTACACTTAAAAAATCTGCTTGATCACGATGTCGGTCAAATGCTAACTGAAGGGTGCAGGAGAATCTTTTATGAGAAACTCGCATGATACTGAACGCATACAAAAAAAAGCCATTTAAAATGAACCTAGGATAGCCAGTCACAAACAAGTGAAAAAATATAATGAAATTTATTTGTTTATTTTTCTTTCTTCAATCTATTAAAATAACTGATTCCACAAAAATGTACAGATTAAGAAAACATATGGAAATACATTCGAATGTCAAACTGTAAAACTGCTTCAGTCGGCCTAGGCAAATTGGAAAGTGTAAGCAAGAAAAGTTACAGTTAAGTTTGAAATTAATGAAAAGAAACCATATATTTTTTTCATAGAGCGTACAATGAACTAAATATTATGAAAACAAAAAAATGTAAATAATTAAACGGATTTGCAAAATCGAGTGTTGATGCCAAATTGTCGTTATGGCTTTAAACAAATTATCTATGATTGCTGAAAGCTTTTTAGGTTTTCTCAAACCACCGAAATACTACGGAAAATAACAAATATAGGGGCAAAAATTTAAAATGTTTAATGTAAGTTCATAAAAAATAAAAAAACTTTCTTGTAGAGATAATTTTTTGTCCTATAATGGGATCTCAAATTTTGGTGGGTATAACGGAAAATATTGTTATCTTGTCCGATTTTGTGGCATAGTACACCTGCATAACTAAGAATTAGTTCAGCAACGATTAAGCTAAGTTGATTTTAATGTTAGGTTTTAGAAAAGCATTAATAAAAATGCTTCAGGAAGCGTCACATCACACATTGGTTTGATTACAAGGTGCACGTACACCTAAGCTTTGCATTAAGACATGATGATGCTGGCGGTGGGGAACAGTTAATACTTCCGCCCGTGCACTCTCACTCCTTCATCGTTTCTGGCCAAACTCGTAAGGCCCATTGACACAGGCACTATAATAAACGCTCGTCCACAGCGATTCTGACGAATTGAAAGAGAGGTGCGAATACTTAAAAATTTTTTTTTTTTAAAACTTGGGTGATCTTCTTAAACCTTACGTAATTAGTTACGCTTTAATAGAGAGAATATTGTCCTTAATTGGGTTCCTGACGCTTAATAGGAATAGTTTTAGATAGACATTATTATTTTTACGTTTTTATTATACGAATAATATTAATTATTTTAATCGTTGTCGTAGCGAAGGGGTGGCTGTTAGAGCACACCTCCGCTCTTTGTTTAAAACCAAATGCTGACAGCTCAGGAGGGTGACTAATATTAAGAGGAGCGGATACGTGCCAGACCCTTTTAGACCCAACCCCAAGGCAGCAGAACCAGGAATGCACACAATACGTCACCTCTCATCACCCTCCTCTGTCGCGTCGTGTCGTCGTCGTCGGTCAGGGTCTAAGCCGCGGGGCCCGGGGACGTCATATAGTCGAACGACCACTGATCGGGGGGGATCATAGCCTCAACCACTCTCAACACTTCGGCGACCTTTGGGTTCAATTGGCGTAAAGTATTGGGCATTGGGCATGCGTAACAAGGCTAGATGTACCGTGCTAAGAGGGGAATTTTCCCGATGCCGAAGAAGCGAGCGCGGACTTTCGGGCCTCTGGACTGGGTTTCCCCAAAGGGTCCTAAGTACATAACACCGACAAGACCAGACGAGACATACAATTATAAAACACAGGAAATGAGGTCGCCCATGTTTGGGACATTCCAAAAAAAATCTTTCAAGTATAAAGGGGAGGGAATGAAATGTCGAGTGGTAGTGAAAAGATCGCAAATTAACATGATGATAATCATCACGGTTCTTAATTAAACCACTCTAAAAACGAGAGCGCGAAGAAGCCGAGTGGCGGTGGGCAATCGGCGTGACCTTACAGCGCAGGGCCGTCTTCCACACTAATCTCGAATACTGACGTGCCAAATAATTTTACATGGCCCGTCTCATTACCATTAGAGTTTCACCTATTAAAAGGGAAGGTAAGCATAAGAGAAGACCCGTTCAAGTCAATTCCAACAGCAAAGATTAAAACAGACTTTTTCAAACACCCTCCTCGCAACAACGTAATGCCCGGGGAAATCATGGAACGTTACGAACCACCGCGGCAAACGGATAACCCGGTTACCAGATATTCTCCCCTACCATGCCAACCTTAGTGGCACTGTCTGGCTGGGGCACGTTCACCAAAAAAATTAAATCTCGTTAAATCTGGTTCCGATTAGAAGTAATTACAGTTTGCAAACAAATAACATATGCTTTAAATCCCCATTTCGGAATTAATGGTTGGCAAGAGTGTGTAAGAGATGTTAAGTTTCTGTAAAAACTCTGCATCCTCAACTTTGACAGAAAAGGGTGGCACAAGAAGATCTACGTCCGTAACACAACAACTTGACGGGGCTTTGGAAAGACGATTTCCACGGAAAATGGATTAACCGTGGATTAAAGATTAATTCTTTTCCTTTTACTCCAATATTTCATTTTCACCTTATATTAAAATCATAATCTATATTTCTACTTCCACTCAATGTGTGAGAAAATGTGTAAATATTATAAATATGGCCGAAAAAATAAAATAAGACTTTCGTCATTTCTTCTCCATTAATTGCTCTTCAACAAATTCTAGTAGAGAAGATTAAACTGCTTAATAACAGTAAAACTAGGGTCACGTGTCGTTACTTCCGAGTGACACAGGGGTGCAACGCCGAGGACGTCGGACGACGCCACCTGGGGCAACTGACATCCCACGCAAGATACTGTACCTGTGGGAAAACAACAGATTCTCCTCGGGAATTAGCGTGATGATAATGAGACGCCAACGAGCGTTTCGTTGTCTTTAAACGTCGCACAAACTTCTCTTCCCAGTTTGGGCTGAACTTGGCCGGGTTAGGAAGGGAATGCATCGTTCCCACACCACTGGCATAGATAGGGCGTTGCAAGAAGCTGCTGCTGACACTGTTCAGTCGTAAATCTCAATTAGCTTACTATACTGAATTAAAAGGAAGTGATTTTATTTACTAACGCCGACCTTAAATTGTATTATTTCGGTTTACTGCCCAAATTTACAATTTTGGAAGATTTTCCCATTGTATTGTTTATGCATAGCGCTTTTTACACTCACAATCCAATAAAGCAATATTCCACCCAGAACAACACACACAAATATTAAATGAAAAATTATTTCATTTAATTTAATAAATGTATAAAAAATTTTATTATGTTTTCTTATTCTGTCGTTAGGTATACTGTTGGAATTTGTGTATAAAAAACATAATTCCAACTCACGATTTTTTACTAGGTAGGCTAAGTGCCTTTCAGAGCCAAAACTCTTTTTTGAAATTAGAATTTTGGGTAAATCCTTCACTCTTCAGATAAACTGTGAAAATTTGACATTGTTCTGACAATTTTGTTCCCTCTAGTTAGCATGAAAGCCCTCCATCCAGGGCCAGGCCAACAAAATCCAGCTGATTTCTTTGTAGCACCATAGTTGGTAATAATACTTTGTTGTTTGTCATTATCTTACTATTATAATAATAGGCAACGTTATTGTTTACACAATAAATTAAATATAAATTTTGACAGGTGCTGTTTCATCAATTTTTTGGGTTACAGAAAGTTCTTTGTCGATTTTAATGGAGACTTATATTTTCTTTAAATTTTCTTAAACAACTGATTAGAATTCACGTCCCCCCCTCCACAATAAATTTAAAAGATCGAATTTCAACAATTTGTTGGTGACGGAAGTCGTTCTTACCAACCCTAAATTGCAATATTTTTGGAAAAAATTGTAACAACCAAAATTTCAATATTGGGGTTGGCAATACATTATAAACCTGTTATGAATCTATTGTTTAACGAACGATGAAAATTGTTCCCACTGTTTTAAAGCATTACATCATCATTTTCCAAATCATCATTTTTCCCAACAAAAATTCATAGATCTAACCATTAATTCTTTTAGTTTGTTGTCAAAATTTGAAATTGATCATGATAAATTACAAAATCCCTTTGTACTGATTAGTATAACCGCTGGACCCTGGGGTTTCATCTAATGGAATTTGGAGCTGTAAAAAAAATGAATTTATTATTATCATGCATTTTATAAATAGAAGCCTTTATTTACTAACGGCACGGTATACCTGTGATTAAAGGTAATCGAAAGGGTACTTCACCAAAAATTAACTAACCAACGATAAAAATTTAAAAGACATAATTTTCAAATTTTAATAAAAATTTTTTTTTAAAACTGCTCCGTCACATTTAGAGTAATATTTTAAGAATTTTAAAAAATTTAGGACTATTCTGTCCCGTTGTGTTTAAGTTTAAGCCAGTAAAATTGTGAAGCTAAGAGACATGTGTGTGTGGTCCATTGTGTTGTATAATGTGTGTATTCGACCCCGGCGAGAGGTGGCGACGACAGCAATGTGACTGTCACACCAACTCATCTGGTCAATAGTTCGATGGACGAAACCAGTACAACGGAAGATCCAAAAACCCTTGGTCGTTCAATTCATTACAAACAATTCTACATAATAAATTGTGACAGTATCTTAGGCCTTATATTTATTATTATTTAAATCAACATTATAAAAAATTTAAAGGAAAATTTACGTGTTAAATCCAGCAATTTATAAAATGAATTTGATTAAGATTTAACGCGAATGAAAACGTTTTTTCCACTTTCAAAACATTATAACGCGTTACCCTCTATGTTGCCTGATAATTAGCTCCCTTTATTCCTTTTTACTGTAGCTTCCTGAATTAGCAAACAACACTGTTCATATTCTTTTTCCCGATAACATAGGAATTACCTTCAACTTTGACTGACTTAGTTTAGACACAGACGTTTTAGTTAGTGTTTTTAAATGAGCGAAGTGAGATTCCATTCACTACACTGGAAAAAAAATCGGAATGTTTTTTTTTCTTTTTTACTTGGCTATTTTTTTTTTCCTGTTTGTATTTTTTTTTTTTGTTCGTTAAACGATTCGGTTTAAACCGTTTACCCCAATTCCCCGATGAAATTTTCTGGGGGCCTTTTGAAATCTCTGAACTTAAAACTGCCACTTTTTTGAGCGCAATCGAAAAATTGTTTCTCATGAAAATCAAAATTTTACGATTTTTTTTCGATTTAAAAAAATCGACTTATAACACCTACATCCTTTTCCGATTTAAATAATTTTCAACAGAACCTTAAAAAAAATTTTTTGAATTTATATATTCGTGTGGAAATTTGAGCGCAATCGAAAATTTTTCTAATGATCACATCTCAATGCACCAATTATACGCTCATCCAACAACGCGCATGAAAAAAACGTTTGCGAAGCTTCCTAGTGAATGTATTCCTATGTTATTCGTAGCAAGCGATAAAAGTTTGTTTATAAAAACGCACACAAAATAAGTTACCAACAATAAAAATTCGGCGAGGGGGCCCCGGGGGAGTACATCAATGTAAAAAAGACGCTGTTTAATATTAACGGCGCATTGAAGATACTCTACGATAATATTCCTATCCAGGGCGAGAGTACTATTCATGACCAAGATCAAACGATAGGTCTAATTAAAAACTGGCATTTCAGGCGGAAAAATTGTTCGAGCTTGCAGACAATTCGCCCTGCTTATCATTTACTGGGTCAATTTTTGGCGATAATAAAACCAGAATGTTGAAACTTATTGACCATAAAATTGACCACACTTCTTGAAGGTGTGAAGAAAAACCTAAGAGCTGGAATCCTTGTTCGGTTGACTTGTTCTGTACGTGCCGAGTGCATCCTCCTGCACTCTTTTTTTTCCGGGTTTTGTCACTTTCACAGGGCCCTCGTGCCAAAGCGTTGCTATTGTAGTGGAACGAAAGTGTATGGCCCACATCCTTCACTTTGTCACCTGAAAATCAGAACAGGAAAGATCTTCTTTTAGTTACTGCCCATTGTCCTTTTAGCCTCTGTCCTTGATACAAGGCTACTCTATATCATTTATGTTTTTATTCTATTGTTTTGCACTCATACAAATTACAATTGCCAATTATTATTTTAATTGCACTAATTTGTTAAATGCATAGAATACCATTAATTATTAATTTATAGTTCATCCATTCGTTTCGTGGGCATGGTGGAACAAATGAGGTGAAGCCAATTTAAATCTTATAAGATTATGCAAGTTCATTGAAATTGAACATGCAAGGCAAATGTGCAAATAAACAGTATTGTTAGAGCTTTATGCAATGAGTCTTCATTTTGACACCCACATATCTCAACAACAAAAAATATGCATTACATTATTTAATTTTAAAAAATATCATAAAAATACACAAAAAATACATAAAATAAACACCTGAAAACATTCCTGGCCACCGCACGATTCGCTTGCTTTTAAATTTGTCGTACACAGAATCATTCTCTTGGTTATGTCTCGGCTTCCTTCCTTCACCCTGCCATTGCATAACTTTAAATATGGGCATGTATAAAAAAGTTGGCCTATATTGATACACGTAGTGATAGAAATTTGGTTTATTTTAAGGTGAATGATTTTGTGATTGAATCAAATCCACTTCTTTGGGATAGTTTAAAATAGCCACTGGAAGTCATACATAAGCCTATGTGGTATATTAAAGGGTGCATTAACAATTAAGGATAGATTGGAATTGGGGGCTGCAATGAAAATTTATGAGGCTTGAATTAGTTAATGGATTATTGAGGTATCATAGTTATTGTTATCTATATTTTTTGGCCATATAGTTCATATTATAAAAAATGTGCTTACTCCTTCAATAATCTTCCAGTACCGAAAATTCGTTACTGAAACACGCTTAGGGCCTATATTTTAAACTGTTTTATTTGAATACCAACTTTCTTCTTTTTATCAATTTTGGGGTTTTATGGAATTATTATTCTATTTCCGTATTACGTTTTACAAATTTCGTAACATAACACGGATGTTCTGTCCTTACAGAATAAAATAGAAATTAATTTATAAGATAATCACCCACCATCAAAATAATATGTTTTACATATAGCTAATAAATAGTGTAATCATATTCAAAAATATATTCATACACAAATGAACAATTAAAATATAACGACATAATAAAAACACAAGTCTTATCTTTAAAGTTATTCCCCCCCCTTCAGAGGATTCCTTGATGTACGGCAGTTGATTGTTGTTGATTTAATTAATAGTGAAATAATAAATACAAAATACTGTTATTGTCAACATAGTTTGTTTACTAATCACCCCCTAAAAACATAATGTATAATTATAATATGCCATGGTTAATATGCTTTGATTAATTTTGTGGAACGTTTTTTTTTTTTAATTTGACACATACTCTCTTGAAAAATGATAATTTCCTGGTGGAGCATTGACGAAATTTTTGACGGTTCCTCTACATGGTTGGCTACGTCCCAAAGATTATCAAATTTATTCCAAAAAGCAATCTTTATTAAATCAGTGTTTACATAATATTAATGTATTCTATGCGAACATTTTTTCCTCTGGTGTAAATAAATCTGGTGAAATTTTTCCACGTACTGATTGATATAATTTCATCGTCTAGCTAGAGTTCTAGTTGTTAAGAAGTAACGTTTATATTATTACCAATTTGATTAGAGAACAATTATAAAAATTGTTAGAATGGAATTCGAAATCATAGATCCATATCGATAGGAATTGATGATTTTCAATTGGGTTTTTTAACTTATTTTTTTTCTGTGTAGCGTTGTGTAAAGCGCGTGTTGTCCGGATCACCACTCAACTGGAACTAATAATAATAATTTTTCTTTTTCACGCTCTCTCAGGATTCTCTCTTCTCTCCCGGGAAGATGCGAGCGGGAAGCCCAAGCAGGCGTTCCAAGGGAATGACAACATCACACCCCTAAGTTATCAGACAACCCCTAAATAAACTATAGACACAGCTTTGACACGGATAAGAACATATTTGAATGTCTTTAACTGACTTGGCACACGTATATCCCCAAATTACTGGCATAATTTTTTGGTACTTAGTAATGAAAGTGTTCACAACATTGATGTGTACAAAGTAGAATCAAAGTCGTTAAATTCTAATGACATGCACACGAAAAAGTTAATTTTCTGTTTTTATCACACTCAATCACAATTTCTTCCTAAACTATTACATTAGTTGAAAAACCCAAAAAATGTAACTAATGATTTTTCTTTTTCTTAAACTTGACTTTGGTTTTACTTTGGCTTTCTTGACTTGACAAATTTGATTGACAGTTTCATAGTTATGACGGATATGAGAGGTACATAGTAAGCCAGTAAGCCTTTGTATTTTAGGGCAGGTAATTAGTACATTTCGACATTAAATTGTATTAACATTGTGGTCCACAGCGGCCACGAAATTAATTATAATTTGACTACACTTACTCGGTCTATACCCCGAAAAAGTAGTCCCTGAACGGGCACTTTGTTATTTCATTTATCGAATTAGTATTTCATCAGTTTTTATTTTTTAAAACTAGAAAACGCTTAAGTCCCGCCGCGTTGTTGGAGACGTAATTGGTGCATTGACCTGCCCTGTGTTATGCAATTTTCTGTTTTTTTTGAAAAAATTATACTAAGTCGATTTTTTAAATTTAAATTAAATGAAATAAAAAAGAACTTTATTTCTTTTATTTTTTCTACTAATCGTAATTTTAAAAAAAGAAAAAAATCGTTTAAAATTGCTATTTCCCTAACAAATAATTTTTTCCCATGCCCTCAAATTTTTCACGAATATAATAATTTCATAAAATTAAGGTTCTGTAAAAAAATCATTACAAAGGATAAAGCATGTAGGTGTTATAAGTGAAAAATTGTTAAAAAAAAAAAAAAAAAAACATTTAAAATTTCGTTTTCATGAGAAATAATTTTCGATTGTTCTCAAATTTCACACGAATATCTAATTCATAAAATTAAAGGGTTTTGTAAAAAAATCATTAAAAAACGGATTAGCATGTAGATGTTATAAGTCGAGAAAAGTTTAAAAATCGAAAAAAAATCGTAAATTTGCGATTTCATTAGGAAATAATTTTCGAATTGGGGCTCAAAAACGTGGGAGTTAAGTTTCAGAGATTTCGAAGGCTCCCCCATAAAAAAAAATTTCACCGAAATTGGAGTATTGGTTTAGCCGGAATCGTGGGACAAACAGACAAAATACAGAAAACAAAAAAAAAAACACTCCGATTTTTTCTCCAGTGTAGTGAAACTGGAAATTTTTGCTTCGCTCGCTAACGTCATCCAATATCATAAATTTATTTGTTGTTTATCCTTGTCATAATATATTAAAATACCACAAGAAATGGCGTCGACGCATAGCAAATGTTTGCTAAAACACTTAAAATCTGGGAGAAATCTTGTTGCCGCTAGATCATATAAAATAATGCGTCTTGTCCTGCAAATTTGAAATATTTTGCGTTAAGGTTGCTTTGTATATTGGGATATTGTACAAACATATCTCTCCTATAAACATTGGTCAACTGAAAAAGGTCGCTGACTCTTTGTCTAAAGGAAAATTGGTATAATCATCATTTTGGGCTAATCAGTTTTTCGTCAGGCCCACAAATGGTATAACAAACATTCGGTCCCAGATTTTTGGGCTATGTTCTTTCGTCTAGTTGTATTTAGGTCTAAAAAACATTTGGTCTAATCTCCTAAAAAAAAGGTCTAAATTTTATTTTTCTAATGTTGATTTTATTCTTGTAAACTTCGTAATTGTTACAATATTTTCAATTTGTTGCTGGTTGGTTAATGCGCTTTACGTGTTATTTCCACCTGAAGCTGTGTCTTATTACTGCTGTTTCCCATCTGATCTTCTTTAGAAAGTTCTAATGAACTTCAAATTGATGCGTGATGTGTAAAATAAAGCTTCTGGGAATCTACTATGCAAAACCCCCGACAGTATTTTTTGTGCGCTTTTGCCACTTAAACAACTAGATTCGTGAACGTTCCACGTTTGTGAGAAATCTCGGTCCCAACAGCAACGTCGTCTCCTCTGCTAGGCCCGCCATCACGTGTTTTGTTTCTACCCTAGCTACCAAGTTCATTATATCATCATTCAATGCATTCATTAATTCGTTGAAGCGTCGGGAACATCTCCTAATGGAACAAATGGTAAGCCTAATATTATCCTGACGAGTCGCCACTTTCTCATTTTCTGAACAGGGTACTTTTAATGCCCTTTTTAACAGCAGCTCCAATCAACTGCCCTATGAAGAAACAACCCCGGGCAAAAGTTTGAGGGAAACATGTCTTGACTGCATTGATAGCTGCAATTTCAAATTCCGTTTTGAGTTCCCTTTTGAATAGGGAAGTGGTAACAAAAACCCAATTAGACGAAAATGACGTTTTAGTCGAAAGTCGGATTAGACCAAAGGAGTAAACAAAATCACTTAGACGAAATGAAGTTTAGTCGAAATGTCTGAATATACCAAAGGAGGTTTAGACGAAATGTCTGTAGCGAAATGTCTAAAATGAGACGAAATGTCTTTAGACTAAAAAAATTAGACAAGGTGTCCTGGTAACCGAAAATTGTCAAAATATATCTTTTCAATGGAGAATATAATTTTTCCATGGGATCATGTAATTTATATACTAAGAAATTGCATATTACCTTTTTAAAATAAGTTTTTTTAATACAAAAGTGTGTTTGCGTCTGCAATAGTGCCAAATCCACATAAAATAGAACCACTTCAGTAAAAAAAAGGTGCAGTTTTTTAAATAGGCTACCTATACAAAATCTTGCCAAGTTCATATCTCGAGAATCAAAATAAAGCACAAAACTCCAACTAAGGTAGAAATAACAAACCTCGATAATGTTACCTGCTCTGTGTTCTATATGGGTTTGAGCAAGTATCTATCCCGTGGCCATGTTGGTTTTCAGTCCCCCCTTTGGGCGGCGGCAAACAACGGGTTGCGCCCGTGATCTCGCCCATTTCGTGTGCCGTCTCCGGTCTCCTAGCTACCGGTACATGGCAGCGGAACAGCGCCGCCAGCGACTACGAAAGCAAAACCCGGGGAAGAACACGAGGACGTTTACCGTGTAACAGGGGATACGTTTGTAACAAACAATACAGTCAACAGCAACGGGATACATTGTCAAGGGTAAAAAGAAGGTTACAACACCCGGCCATAAAAACAAGCTATGACAGTCGACCGCAGCAAAAATAACAACAGAAACAGGCACAAGGTAGAACACTTTGAGATTGATGACTCATAACAAGTAGCAGCGTCGGCGACATCCGACCATTGCGAGAGAACATCAGGAGTAACAGTCACTACAAGAAAAGTAGGGAGAGACGAGTCGCCCGATCAAGCACCCCGTGATGGCAAACTCCAGCTCCACCTGGACTCGCCAGGAAGGCGAAGCAGCGCGAGCATGTGACGGCCCAATTTGCGCGGGGAGAAGCTTCGTGAAACCACGCCCCCCAGTTGCTCGGCTCGTTCAGCGAGTTCGGCCACGCGAAAAATGCCAGTCGCGAGCCAGCATCCTCCAAGCAGGACTCGTCAGGACGAAGAAGAAGGATACGCCTCCAGTTCGCCGGCCAACAACGGTAATCCATGCACCTCCCTGCCGCCACCTCGGTTCCCGCCGAGCCCACTAGTATCCCGACATGGTAAAGAAGCCCTACTTGAGTATCGCTTCCCAAAGCCGACTTATTTGGGGACGAGCAACGTCACGTGTATTATGGCTCCGCCACCCCTTCACAGGCCCGCATTCCCTTCCCGCCGCCGCAGAGCCCAGACCGAACGGGCCCTACTACGGTCCGCCGTCGATTCCCAAACTTGCTGGACTCACACAACCGCAAACACTACCCTGGGACATTGAACGGAGGGCTGTTCCCTGCACGAAGGAATCAAGTTTTACCCAAAGACCGGATTTCCCCAAACCCCAGTTTCGTCCCTACCAAACCCCCAACATCTACACCAACGCAACACCAACACCAACCTCCCAGCCGCTTGCCCGTTGTTAGCTCTCACCGACCTCAGGGCTCGGTTTGATGATTTCAAGAACGTCAATCAACCTATTCACGTCCGGATCCTCACCCCGTTTACGAACACCGTTCCCGGAAGAAATTCCGTACCGGTCGACCCCCCACCGAAGTGCGAGGAACCGAGGGCTACGTTTCACCGTAGGGAGCTCATTCCTGGCCGGAAACAACAAAAAAACGAGCTGCGGCCTCACCACATCACTTCACAGCAGTTCCCGGACAAGCCCCTATCCCCATTTTTTCAACAATCTCTCAATCACATTCGAGCAGCGTTCAATACCGGCAGACCAAATCCCGCTATGTCGTCAAGTTTCCAGACGATAACAGACTAAGCCTTAAATTTTCAGAAGATAGACCAACAACTACAGCACATACCCAAATTCAGGCCAATCAGTCACAAAATACCAATTCTTCAGTCAAGTTTCACAAAGAAGTTTGAAGATGTAAAATGAAGAACTACACCACATTCTTGCCCACAAAGCACGAAGAACAGACTCACAAACGAACTTTGCATTCAGAAAACAGCCAAACACCTCGACACACTTCAATGAGGTGCACCCGTTCTTTCCGTCCGTGGAGTGAACCTTTTTTCCCCCCGCCGAGGTGTCCCCTCTCATCGACATCGATGTCCAGGCGCACACGCACACGACAACCAGCCCGTCTGTGGTGCGGCAGCCGACCGGAGGCCATCTCTCCCACCCAGACGTCCGCAACCAACCCAGAGTCTGTCGTTGTACAAAATGAGCCGACACGGGAGTACGGAGAGAATGTCTATCGCGAGTCCGGGAGCAGTACACGACGCCCTGCCCTGCAAGAACAGGAGACGTAGAATATTTGCCGCGCCCAGTAGAGGCTAGCCAAGTGAATCGCGGCTGCCCGAGGTACGACTGTGTATCCATATCTAAAGGAAACTAGAAACATTCGAGAAAGATACGCCTACAAGGGTAGGAGACCTCAAGGTTAGAACGGCCCGTGACCAGCACCGAGCTCCGCTTTTGCAAGAAAAAGTTACCAAACGTGGTAAATCGGGTGCCCCGTTGCAATACTGGGTCCATCGTTGCAAGAAGTGATGCTGAAGATCGAGATTCTCTGCAGGATCCCAGAGTTTAAAAGGGTGCATATGAAAGCAGCACAGGGAGTTTCGTTACTTGAGGATGCGGAATAACTGAAGAAGTCTCCAACAAAAAACAGAGCGTCCAGTTCAAAGTGAACAAAAGAGTGAGGCGACCACAAATCCTCAAGAAAGCCATCCGGTATCGCCAGAATTCACAGTCACAAAGGGTCAAGAAGAAAAAGAATCCTGGTCTCAAACAACCGAGAAGACGCATGTAGAGTTCACTCAAGTTCACGACGGCTGACCCAGAACTGAACGCAAACCTCTGGATGACGTAAACGACCAGCGAAAGAAGTAGGCCTCATCAAAGACGTCGCCGGCCGCAGCACACACGGAGGAGACCGTGCCCGTACCGGCCCCCCGAGATTGTAGAAGACGACCACGTCAACCAAGAGGTCTATCCTTCACTAACGGCTGTTCGACAGGGTCCCGGTTCTACCGGAGGCAGACTCGGACGAGACTGACGACAACACCCACGACCGGGCCCGGAGGAAAACTCCTTACATCTCCACCGCGGCCACGAAGATCAACCCCAAGAGGAAGAAGAAGACACGTGAGCTCCAACATATTCGACGAAATAACAACTCTTGCTGATGCCCCGAGCCTTTACAGGGCAACCAGATGCGGAAAGAAGTCCGTCACCAGCATAAGGACAGCGAATATTCCGTTTACGAGGTAAACGATGAGAGTGCTTACGACAGCGTCCACAAGGTGATCTCGAAAGGACCCAAGAAGAACGTTTTGACAAAGACATCGACAAAAAAACTGAGTTTTCCAGTCATAACAACTAAACGACAAGGCCATACAAGCCCAAAAAACAAGTATGGAAACAAATTCAACTGACCGCTTTTCAGCGTTAAAGACTATAAAGACGCATAAACCGAAAAATACCAAAAGACGAAGGCTGCGATGCACCAAAAACGCCACCGAACCTAAACTCCATCGAAAACGAGGGTTTCATCCAAAGTCGAGGGTCCATACAAGAAAACTGCGATATAAACAAAAAAGAAGATGATCAAAGTTCAGAAACAATTCCTCCACTAAGTGAAGTTTGCTAATCGAGTTTCGAGAGGACCTTACACAAACCCGATGTCAAGAGTGAACATGCCGAAGCGGGGTCGAACCGGGCTACGGAGACGTAAGGACAAGTTCCGACCCAAGTTTGGCAGCTCTAGATCAGGACGACAACAACAAACGACAACAACCGCATCCCCATCGGTCCCAGGATGGGAGAGTGTAACTGACAAAACCCAGGTCAATCGAGCCCGGTTCGGGTCAGAATGCCAACCGGAAGTAAATTCAAACAGGGACCGTTTGACCACTGAAAGACAATAAGGACCCGATCGAGGAGGCTGTTAGTATGTCGAGATCTCCTCCCCGACCAAACCCGTGATGCGGACCAAGAACATTCTTCTCAGCTTCCAAACGTCGCTATCCGTCTAGGGTCAAGTACGGCTCGCACGTGGACACCAGCTCGACCGAGCAGACGGAGTACGACGAGAGCATCACCAGCAGGATTGAAGAGATCTTACAGAAGTTAAACTCGTCTCGAACGACCGAATCGACCAGCACATCCGCCACAACGAAACAGGTCGATAGGGATGCGACCACGTTATCGTTACAAGACTTGTTCCCTGGAGGGTTCGAGGAGACGTCCAAACCTGCAGACAACGAGATTAAAACCCCAGCCACGAGAACGTTCATCTTCATGCCGACAATGCCGACCACTCGGGAGGACGACGCGGAGAAGTCGGGGTCTACTGAAGCCTCGAAGACTCCCGACGAGAAGGCGGTGACGGACGTCACCGAGAAGAAAGAAAGAAGCCGAAGAAGAGATCTCGCCCTCGCAGAGGGTCGCCGATCTGACCTCGGCGGCGACCTCCGGTGGATACTTCAACGTGATGTCACTGGTCAAGAGGAAGCCCTTCCAGTATTCGTCACCACAGAAGAGCACATCCTACCTATTGAGGCGTTCTTCAGCAACAAGGAGTACGTAAAGGACAGTCATTCAAAGTAGTTTACCTAGTTAAAACCAATCACAATTGTCATCCTCTTCATCATCCTCATAATGTACATGCCATACAATATAATAAATTATTATTTGGTCATTTCATGAAATCTCTTTGACACAAGTATGAATTATTGTAATTCGGTGCCTGTAATCATAATTAGTGTGATACTGTCTCAGAGATGATTTACTTATTAAATGTTATTTATTTTCTCAAATGTTAAATTAGGAAGTAAGATATTTATTGTAAAGTAATGCGAGATATTTATTCTTAATATAAATTGATGAAAATAATAAACAATATAAAACGTAATATTATATTTTCAGTGTTATAGTGAAATACCAAAGTGCAAATGAACACCATGATTTGCTAATAAAACTCTACATAAAGTGTTACCTCGTCATTATCAAACCCAAACACACTATACAACATTATTTCCTATATTATTTATGTATATTACAGATGACAAAATCATGAAGAATGCAACCTTTGGTAAGTCACATAAGAAAAAAAACGCCCC
>JAMZAV010010101.1:0-22648 GCA_024449915.1 Sweltsa coloradensis
ACCTTGAAGGCCCCATCACTGATATTCAGTGGGGAACAGTAAATCAAAGCGACCAAGCCAACCTTGAAGGCCCCGACGCAATCGACGAGTGAGCGATAACCAACCAAAGATCGATATTTTTAATAGGAAATATAGCAATCAGTGGTTTGGACAGTGCAAACACCCGCGGATCAACGCCAGAATCAACAAGTCCGATTCAGAAAGACTCTGAATTTATTGTGTGCTTCTTTGCACGGACGGCTCCAAAGTCACCGTTTACTAACTCCTAAGACTAGAACTGATGGACTAAAGTCCAAATCAGAAATAAAAAATTTCGCACTTTGGCGGGAATCGAACCCTGGACCTTCTGCATTGGA
Source organism: Sweltsa coloradensis (assembly GCA_024449915.1). Lineage (NCBI taxonomy): Eukaryota > Metazoa > Arthropoda > Insecta > Plecoptera > Chloroperlidae > Sweltsa > Sweltsa coloradensis. The sequence continues at coordinate 357 of JAMZAV010010101.1, forward strand.
AGCAGATACGCTAACAACAAGACCAACGACCCACACAAGAGTTTAGTAAAAGTGTTAAAGTAAATATGTATGTGTAAAGAAATATATGTATTTTATAATTACCAGGCATAACATACATTAAGTGAAGTAAAAATTAATGTAATTTTTTTAAATTCATTACATTTTTTCCTGCACGTGAACGTTTATTAAAAAATGTTACAACAGTAAACTAACTATTTCCATACTGAGTGTCAATAATTAGAAATATATATGAAATGGCAATCCTACGTGTACTGTCTGAAAGTTTCAACCCAGGACTGATCCAAGCTGCAGCAAAGTTTGGACGTACATTACTTTTTACTTGAAACGTTGTAAAGTTTTTATAAATGTGCATCTTTCATTAAGTACATTAACAATATTAATTTTAAGTAAGGTAGAGAAAATCGAAGAAAGCTGTTTATGTATGCTTCTTGTGCAACTTAACACAATACATGCCATATGGATCAATATTTTTTTAGTTCACACTATCATTACGAAAACATTAACTAAGTTAATATAAAGTGTAACAACAAGTTCATTAATAATATCATTTTCTCAACTTTATTAAAAATACAGTAACACTGTCACCTAGATCTGTTTTCCCAGATTTTCCATTTTATTTTTGTTTTAAACATTGACAAAGCTAGGTGAAATCAAAGACAAACATCGGTAAAAAATACAATTTTCTTTAAGAATCGCACGCAGTTTTACCTCAAAACATATATTTTCAATTTAAAGAATATTTAAAACATTTTAGTAGGTGGTACCAACTATTTAATGTAAACCAACTACAACGTTCCGGAAATTAAAGTAGCTATTTCCGTCATCAGGTTATTTCTTTAATAGTTTTTATCTACTAAAATATTTTAAATATTGTAAAAAAAAACCTCTACTATCGTTAAAACTAAATTAATACGATATTATAGAAAATGCATTTTTTCTAATTTAATATGGTGCAAGAGATTCCACCCGTGCACGAAAACTTCAGCCTAGCTCTAAAGACTCAATAACACTCAATCACATTTGACCAAATTGACTCTTGTAAAAAAGAAAATTTACAGCTAAACAATGTGTGACCATAACATTGACATACTTGAAACATTGAAACATGTTTCTGGGACAAACTTGACAGAGTTCTTTAAAACCTGACAGTTCAGTAGCCTAGTGTTGTGCTAGCCTCACTGCTGGGTGTAGGAGGAGCCATCTGGATCACTATCACCAAGTATGTAGCAACGCAGCCAAATATCTGAAAACATGTTTATAATTTTACTTTAGAAATCATTGTTGAATATCTCGCATCATAAGAATAACTTTTTATGTAAAACAATCCAGAAATTAGAAAATCCATCTCAGCGGGGTATTGAACCCCGGTCTCCCGATTACCGGTCGAGTGCTTCACCCCTAAGCTACCGAGACGGATAACTTTTTATTTACATTTTACATAAAATCAATCACACCTACGGGAGTGTTTCCCAATAGTAAAATTAAAAATTCATAATAACTGTTGATATATTCACTTCGCTACAGAACCGATACCTAACATTATAAATTAAACAAAATGGTCCCTTAGATTTGAACAGTACCAAATATACGCTTTGATATAAATCTTGATAGTTAATAACATACTATTATACCACGTTTAATTTAAATTCCATTTACAGTTTGATATATGCAACTATATCAGCTGTTTGTTGATAAGATTTCTCAAATAACTTTGAATCAACTACTTATCAACTACTCATTAAAACAAGATTTTACCCGAATTTATTTCAAGACATATTACATCAAACAACGGAAGACTAAAGCTTCGTGAATACAACGTCCCTCGTTGCAGAGATAAGGACTTAAAATATTTAATTACGAAGTGTTCAAAAAGAAATAATTGACTTTTACCGATGTGATGTGGGTGGCGTCTATTGGGAAGAGTCCACAAGCCGAGAACTGAACCTTGTGGTGAAGGATCTGAAGAGACAACGCCTGCATCTGGAAGGGAAGAGGAGATGTGTAATTTATTGATGTAATAAGTACCAACGTATTAACAGTACATAATATAACACCCACCTGATCTCTAAAGCGAGCAGTCTTAGCATTGCTCTGTAACCTGGACACGGTGCGAGCCAGCTCTTCTGCCTGGAATATGACACACGTGATAAACCTCTGACAAAACATGTTTAATAATATTTATGTAAAACAATTATTTTGCGGGTTTAAATCTACATTCAATTGTTATCGTATATCGCCAAACGTCATATTATGATGACAACCTCATGACAAGTCATCCAGACATTCAAAACAGTAAGTTTATAGTGTGCTACTTTATGATATTAGCATAATAATGTAATGACATATTTAGACTATACACTGCACTTTTAAATTAAGAAAACATATTGAAACATATATAAGATATTAGCATACGTGCACAACACTAACCTGTGACACAGTGAAACAACAAGATGACATCATGACAAGCAGACGCGCCAGACAGAAACTTAGGAAGTATATATGAGAAACAATTAAAAAATTCTAGAAATATAAAAAGGATGAGTAAAGAGAAATCAACAATTCTAGAAATATGAATGAAAACACAAGAACATTGTGTATTCCGAAGATTGAATTCATCTTCTCTGTTAAGTCACATAGAACGCTGTGCAGATTAGATGCATCGAAATTGACGCAATTTTTCTTTGATTTCTCCCAAGTGTAACCGATAGAACCGGGTCCAAAGACCGGTGTTGACTCCGCCATTTTGTTTTTCATATGAAAAAAGTTTACCGATAACCTTGACTGGCGACGACTTTTGTCCTTCAATGACATAGTGTCTAACGATGTCTTGAATGGGAAGGATGTTAAAACACATTCGTTTAAATATTCACTACTGTTAGATAGTTTAGTATTGAAAGCCCTAAACAACAGCCCAAGGAAAAATATTAAAGTGTTATACTGAAATTCTGGAACTAAATTTGCTGTACCGGTGATGAAAATACAAACATACAGGGGAAGTTTAGCAAAGGATGAAAGATAAGATGCAGCAATGAGGCCAACTTCCGCAAACATACTCAGAACTAAAATTATTTCTTGCACTAGAATAAGTTTGTGTAGTTTCATTAACACTGATGTTTTAACTTCAAAGGCATCAGTTAGTTCCGATATTTTTGTTAAAACAACAAGTATTTTATCTCGGTTACAGAAACATGACACATGAGAGTAAAAAAGAGTTGAGAATCCACAAGCAATTCTTAAATAGCTAGCAGCTGTAATTATGGCAGATTTATGAATGTCTGTTTCTTTAGACTCTAAAGGTACAAACGTTACCATAACAACGGCAACTGCCAGTGGCGGCCTGACCATACAAATTCGGGCCATGGCCCCGCGAGAAATAGGTGGGTGGGTGGTCAGGTCAGGGTGGTAGGGGTGGGACGGTCGTTGTGTGGACGTAAGTCAGTAGGCCTATTAATCATTCAGTGTTTGTTGCAAAAATATGAGCTATTAAAAGAAATAGTATCATGCCTTTTATGATGAAAACTTCCCGAACAAGCCAATACTCGTGTCAGATGGGAATGTAATTATTGTGATGGTTTTAAAATGCGCGCTCAAAAGATCGTGCCAAATAAACTGAAAAGAACAAAGTCACCAAACGCGCGGTACCACCAAGCATCTAATATTTTTTTCTCTAACCACTACTACCAGTGGTGCCGGGTGGATATGGGTGTCCGCAGGGGGTGGGGAGGAGGGGGCCAGGATCAGTGGCCAAGCTTTTAACTTTGATAGTTCCTATTTTTTCGGTTTCTTGAGCCAACTTTTTTCTTAAAAACCCCAATCGAGCGCAAGGACAAGACCTTCCAGGACAGTAGCGCCCACCTCACGGGAGCAAGGTAGGGGCCGCTCCAGAGCCTGGGAGGGGCGGAGGGGGGGGGGCAAAGAAAGAAATTATTGAGAAAAAGTATGAGAGAGGATAAAAGAAAACACGCGCGCAATTCGAAAGAGGGTGTTACTGTAATGGGAAATTTAATACAAGAAAACCACACCAATGTTTATATGAACCTATCTGGCGTAGGCTGAAGTAGACAAAAGAAAAAGTGTAATACACTGATTTGTGTTAGCGCTGTGGTAAGAAAATGAATTAAATAATGAAATACTTTAAAAAAATAGAAAGTTACAACACCCCTAAAAATTTTAAATAACAATTGTAAGGCCCCTACTAATTATAATAAAAAACAAGGACAAAGCCAAAACTATGAGAAAAATTTTTTACGCCACTGGCCGGTCTGGTCCGTCATTTTTTTAAAAGCTATCTTACCAAGAAGTGTCCGACAATACTTTTCAGTATATCCAGCTATTGCTATCTTCGATGACTAAAATAAATGAAAAGGGTTTAAAACTCCACTCTATTATTTATGTGCAAAATATTATTTAAGAATAGTTTAGTTGGAATTAGAATATTCATTTTTTTTTTAATTATTAATATTAAAAATTGAGAAGGGTACACACGTCGCCGAAATATCCTGGAAATGTGAATTCAACTGCACAAAAAACACATTATTTTGATGTTGCTTTCAGCCCACTACTTTTTTCTAAAACGTACCAAATACTACTCTAAAAACCTGATTTTCAAAAAATTCGGCTGCGGCGCAGTTGTTGGGGGGGAGGCCCCCCAAACCCCCTAATTTTCCGCGAAGGTACAAGCTGGGATTTTTGCCCGTCCCGGACAAGATTCTGTAGACGCCCCTTTCCGGTGGGTATGCTTAGCTGTTTGCCACGGCATATTTAAGGGCTCGCCTGAAAAAGTGTGTTAGGCCACCAATTTGGGGCACTATAGCAAAAAATATGTCGCCATCAAGTGGGTGCATGGGCACCCCCGCAGGAGAGGCCCAAAGGGGGGGAGTTGCCCTTCCCCCCCCCTCCATGGCCACGAGCCAGCAGAAGTGCTAATTTGCCTTATTTGAGTCTGATTTATGATTAAACTTGTACAATCGATTTCTTTACTGATGAACGTATGTTAAATTTAATGGTTGGCAATTTCTGCGAAATGGAGTAGCTTATTGTGTCTTTTACCTGCAATAGTTCGTCTTGAGTTTTGAAAAGAATACCACACCATGGAATAATGCGAATTTTGATCGTCACAATAAAAGGCTTTGCGAAAAGGAAGATGTGAGGTGGGGTAAAGTCATATTATCTCAGTAATCAAAAACTAATAACCGCCCAACTCATTTATGGGAATCTGAAGCTTTTGACTAAAGGACAAAAAAGGGGGTAAATTATTTTGAAGGTTTCCTTTTAAAATTCCTTTTGGTGGTTTTCTAGTTTGAGTATCGACTGCACACAAATTACATAATTTTGGTATTGTATTCAGCCACTACTTTTTCTAAAAACCCACCAAACGCATTCTAAAAACCCGATTTTCAAAATTTTCGCCTGCGGCGCTATTGTTGGGGGGGTCCGCCCCCAAACCCCTTTTGCTTGCCCCAAAGAAAATACAGATTGTGATGTATGCCCCCTGCCAAAAATTCTGCGGCGCCCATGCGTGGGTAGGTGGGTGTAAACTATAAAGTTTGGGCCCCGGGGGTTTTCAGGGGTTTAAACCGCCACTGGCAACTGCTAAACACGAAATAACATTCAAAACTATGATTGTGTTTGAGTTTTGATATCTCAACGAGACCCCGGAACCGACAATGCTGTAAGGTGCAAGACCAAAAAATCTAGAAAATTGTATCAACGGTTTAATCGCACTGTTGAAATTCATATTCACTCCTGATTACTCTCAGTGCTAGGTATGCTATTGACTAGAATGTTTTATGAAAAATTCTTCAGTTCAATTTACCTAAGTGCTATTAAGAGTTAATAAGTTTCCTAGCTGAATGTATTATTATCATTATCATTATCAACTTACCTTTTGCATTCACGTTTATAATCGGTCAAGAACTGTCCGTTTTCTAATAAAAAAATAACTGAACTCCATTGAAATATTATACTAAGTGCATAACAAAGGCGTGACAATGTGCCTTCAATGACGAAATATGTTTGAACTACTTCAATAACGTATACATGTTTACTACAATAGCAACAAACAAAACGAAAAGATATGCATTTCATTATAGCCAATTTGTTTATTGTGCATATCAATTAAATTGTGAGGGTGTGTATTTCATACTATCCAACCGATTTTTTTAAAAACAATTTCTACATCATTTTGTCAAGGTCAACACAAAAATTGCAAACAATTAACTTGTGGAAATGTTTGAATTGCATCAGTGTGAAAAACAAAATCGTTTGATAATTTTACAAAATTCATTGCTTCACGATAACATTCTCTGTTGATCATCATTGATGTTCAGAATCACAGTTTTCACACAAATGTTAAACAACCTTTTATGCAAAATAAGATTTGGGTCTACAAAATAAACATTAGACTAACTAACACGTCAGTTAATTTTAAAGACACATACAATTGCCTTAAAGTGTGAGGGTTTGCATTTGATACTACCAGGTTTTTAAACAATTTGCATTATTTAACTATTATCAATATAACAAATTATAAAAAGAATAATAAACTTACCACAATTTTAATTTTAAATTAATATTTGTAAATTTCATTTATTAAGTGCAATCTCAATTATGGGTAAAGTGCTTATAGAAGTGTAAGCCTTTATTTAAAACTCTACTCAAACACAGAAAACACATGATTGAATTTGAAACATGAATTTTGTAGGACTTTCCTTGTTTGTATATGTTTCTTGGTACCAATATTAACAATAACAACATATACATTATATAATGATCTAAACGTCATAGCAAAACAGCTCGAATACACATACATCACAGTAAGTTTAAACTCACAAGGATGTTGTATTATAAGCATCTGCACTAACCTGTGACACAGTGTTACAACAGATAGACACCATGATGAGCAGACGTGCTAGACAGAAACTTAGGAAAAAGAGCTGAGAAACAATTGCAAGGTACTTGTTAACTTTGGTATTTTCCTTTTCATTCAAAACGAAATAAGACGTGTAAAGAGAAATCAAAAATTCTAGAAATATGAACGAAAACACGAGAATATTGTGTATTCCGAACATTGAATTTATCATCATTGTCACATCACATAAAGCGCTGTGCAGATAAGCCAAGTCAAAATTAGCCACACTTTTCTTTGCACTCCCCAAAGTGTAATCGAAAAAACTTGAAACAAAGATAGGGGGAGATTCCGCCATTTTGTTTTTTGTGATCAACTTGTCCACCATGAACCTTGATTGACGACGCTTCTTGTCCTTGAAGGCAATCGTCTCATTAAGTGTGGTCAACGGAAATGAATTTATCAAATTTTCGGTTAAATCTTCACCGCCGTTTGAAAGTTTTGTATTGAAAGCCCTAAATAGCTGCCCAAGAAAATATATACAATTGTTAAACTGCATTTCAGGAACTAAATTTGCTATAATGGTCAAGAATAGACTAATATACACGTAAAGTTTTGCAAATGTCATGTTATAAGATGCAGCACCTATCCCCAATTCCGCAATCATTGTCAGAATAAGGATGATTTCTTGCACTAGAATGAGATTACGAAATTTTATTAAAAGTGATGTTTCAACATCAAAAGCATCAGCTAATTCTGATATTTTAGTGAACACTAGAAGTATTTTATCTCGGTAACAGAAACATGACACATGCGAGTAAATAAAAGTGAAGAAGCCACAGGCTATTCTTAAATAATTAGCGGCTACAATAATGGCAGACTGGTGAACTTCTGCGTCTCTTATTTCTGAAGGTATCAACTTTATCATTAGAACGACAGCTGCTGAACACGAAATAACATTTAAAACTACGATTGTGTTGGAGTTTTGATATCTGAACGAGGTCCAGAACTAACAATGCTGTAAGTGCAAGACCGAAAATCTAGAAAATTGTATCAACGGATTAATAGCGGAGTTGAAATTCATTTTAGCTCGTGATAACTTTAAGTGCTCGGGGGGGATATTGACTGGAACGTACTAATGGTAGAATTTTTCTTCATGTTTTGAAATATATTTTGGTTCAATTTCATTAAGTGCTTTTACATTTTCTTTCTGAAATTACTAAGATTGTTTACGAATATTTTGTATTCATGAATATTGTGTAAGCATGTCAAGAACTCTTCGCTATCCAACAAGAACTACCTAGGCTGAAATATTGTATCAACTCAATAACAATGGCGAAACACATGTACACAAAAATATGTATTATGGTTGTGTATTACTTCTATACGTAATCATAGTTTTCCTATACAGTCTTCAATGCTCGAATGACGTTTACAAGTTTACGAATTAATAGCGATGTTTAAGCGATAGTGGTAAAATAAAACCATAAGTACTAATATGCATTTTTGAATAAGCGGAGCGAGCTGAGCGAGCGAAACGAAGATTCCATTTCACTACACTGGAGAAAAAAATCCGGAATGTTTTTTTTTTCTTTTTCTTTTTTTCTTTTTGTATTTTTGTGTGTTGTTAACACGATTCCGGCTAAACCGATACTCCGATTAAGATGAAATTTTATGGAGGCCTTCGAAATCTCTGAACTTAGAACTGCCGCGTTTTTGAGCGCAATCGGGAAAATCTTACTCATAAAAAACGCAATTTTACGATTTTTTCGATTTTAAAACAATTCTTCGACTTATAACACTTACATGCTTTATCCGATTGTAATGATTTTTTAATAGAACTTAATTTTATGAAGAAGATATTCGTGTGAAATTTAAGCGTAATCGAAAAATTACTTCTCATGGAAATCGAAATTTAACGGGTTTTTTCTTTTTTAAAACAATTCTTTGACATATAACACCTACATGCTTTATCCTATTGTAATGATTTTTTTATAGAACCTTAATTTCATGAATAATTACTCGTGTAAAATTTGAGCGCAATCGAATAATTATTTCTTATGAAAATTGCAATTTTACGATTTTTTTCTTTTTTAAAAATACGTAAAAATTACGATTTATTAAAAAAATTTAAGTTAATTTTAATTTAATTTAATTTAATTTAAAAAAATCTTCGACTAAGTAATGATTTTTTCACAGAACAACAGAAAATCCGCGTAACACAATGCAGCTCAATGCACCAATTACGCTCATCCAACAACGCGGCGGGACTTAAGCGTTTTCCTAGTTTTATGAATGAGCGAGCGTAGCGAGCGAAGCGAAGATTCCATTTCACTACACTGGAGAAAAAAATCTGGAATGTTTTTTTTTTTTTTCTTTCTTCTTTCTTCTTTCTTTCTTTCTTTCTTTCTTTCTTTCTGTATTTTTGTGTGTTTGTTAACACGATTCGGCTAAACCGATACTCCGATTGCGATGAAATTTCATGGAGACCTTCGAAATCTCTGAACTTAGAACTGCCACGTTTTTGAGCGCAATCGGGAAATTTTTTCTCATAAAAAACGCAATTTTACGATTTATTTCGATTTAAAAAAAAATTCTTCGACTTATAACACCTACATGCTTTATCCGATTGTAATGATTTTTTCACAGAACCTTAATTTTATGAATTTAGATATTCGTGTGAAATTTGAGGCGTAATCGAAAAAATAATTCTCATGGAAATCAAAATTTTACGATTTTTTTTTCTTTTTTTAAAACAATTACGATTAATTTAAACAATTGAGTTAATTTTTTATTTAATTTAATTTAATTATAAAAATTAAGTAAATTTTTAATTTAATTTAATTTAATTTAAAAAAATCTTCAACTAAGTAATGATTTTTTCACAGAACAACAGAAAATCCGCGTAACACATGGCATCTCAATGCACCATATTCGCTCATCCAACAACGCGGCGGGACTTAAGCGTTTTCCTAGTATTATTGATATTAATAGCAATTTACTGTTTTCTCATAACAGTAATATGTTATTCAATCTTGTTTCGAATGAAACGCAACATAAAATTTGGATCTAATATAAAGATACATTTTAGGGCTCATCATATTTATGTCATAATATATAATGATTGCTCAAAAGTTGAGGGTTTGATTTCGAAACAACCCGTTTTTTTTAAATAACATAATAAATAAATGTTCAAACTTCTAGTTCAGCTTGTTTAAATTTTGTTGCTTCAATCATTGAAAATATAATAAATAATAATAATATAATATATTGAAAATATTAAATATTAAAGAAGAACTTCAATGATTATGGGTAAAATTAAAGAAAACGATTTATTACATTATACTTCAATAGTATAATACAAAGCAAAATAGATAACTAATTTTTCTTTTCTCAATGGAAACACTGATTGCGATACTTTCTATGAAAATTATCGACATTTGGCTGATTATCGCTTACTTTTCGATTGCGTAAAAAAACTGCCCATTAGCCCGGATTCGGCTTCAGGCACCAGTCCAATTATACGAAGACAACGCATCGTGTGTTTGTTGAAACATGATGGATGATCTCGGTTGGGATGTTGTAGGTACTAGGGAAACGCCAAAGTCGTTGTTAAACGAGTGAGTTAGCCAAGTGTTTTGACTTCTAAAACCGTACCGTCTAGTCACCTTACAGGAACTCACTCTACTTGCCACAATAATTATTTAAATTGAACATTCAAAATGCGAATCGTATTCAAAAACGTATTCAGCGTGAAACATTAACAAATTCTCCAAGATAAAACAAAATCACCTAATTTTTATTTCCCATTTAACACCCCTCAAAAATAACACGTGGGTGTAAAAATATAAAAAAGTTAGAACTGGCGGGTATCGAACCCCATCCATCCGTGCAGAAGGCTAAATGGTTACCACTAGGCCATGCAGGCCACGTCATCCTCGTCCCGCTAACTGCTACGAAACAAAAGCCATTGATATATTAAAAATCACATTTTTATTTATTGTAGGCTTTAATCGTAATGGATCAAGCTAATTTGTTAACAGTTCTTAGTAAACTCGTACCGGATGTCTGTTTAAAATTTCAGCGCAATCTGTTCAGCGGTTCGGCTGATTTTCGACGTAAAGACAGACAGACAGAATCACAATGAGAGCCGTTTGAGTTGAATGGAGACACTCGGTCGCTCCGCTCATTCGTTTAACAAATGTTCATTGAACATTTGATAATTATGTCAACGTCATGGCAGATTATTAAATAGATACAAACATAATAGTAGGTTAATAGGAAGATAGATAATGACTTTATGTACACTAACCTGTGACACAGTGTTACAACAGGTACACACCATGATAAGCAGACGAGCTATACAGAAACTTAGGAAATATAGCTGAGAACCAATTGAAACGTACTTATTTACATACGTCTTTTCGTTTTCATTAAAAACGAAAAAGAGGTGTAAAGAGAAATCAAAAATTCTAGAATTATGAATGAAAACAAAAGAATATTATGAATTCCGAAGATTGAATTTATCATCATCGTCACATCAAATAAAGCACCGTGCAGATTAGCCTCGATAAGATTATCAAGAGTTTTCTGTGAACTTTCTAAAGTGCAGTCGTAAAACTTGATACAAGGATAGGTGGAGAATCCACAGTTTGTTTTTCAACCGCAAGTTATTTGCCAAAAACCTTGATTTGTGACACTTCTTGTCCTTAAAGACAATAGTCTCACCCGAAGTATTACACGGAAATGATTTGAAAACGTTTTCTGTTAGATCTTTGCCACTGTTCAAAAGTTTATTATTGTAAGCCCCAAACAGTTGCCCAAGAAAAAATATAAAATTGTTAAACTGCATTTCTGGAACTAAATTAGCTATGAAAGCCATGAAAATACAAGCATATATGGACAATTTAAAAAGTGAACTAGCTTGATAATAAGCAGCAATAAGAACTGTTTCTGCAAACATTGTCAGAAATAGAATGAAAACTTGCATTAGAATGATATAACGAAATTGTTTAAAAACTGACGTTTTAACTTCAAAAGCATTAGCTAATTCTGATATCATATTAAACACCAGAAGTATTTTATCTTGGTTACAGAAACATGACAAATGCGAGTAAATGAAAGTTAAGAAGCCACAGGCTATTCTTAAATAGTTAGCGGCTACAATAATGGCTGACTGGTGCATTTCCGTGTCCTTGGTAAATGAAGGTACGAAAGTCAACATAAGAAAGATAACTGTTAAACATGAAATTACGTTACAAACTACGACTTTGTTAGAGTTAAGGTATCTCAACGAGGGCCCGGAACCGACTATGTTGTAAGGGGCAAGACCGAACAACCTAGAGAATTGTATCAACGGTTTAATAGCAGAGTTGAAATTCATTTTAGCTCGTATTTCTTGTGCTTGTGTTGCTGATGACTGGAACGTTCTAATGGTAGAATTTTCTTTCGTCTTTTGAAATATATTTTGGTTCAATAACATTAAGTGCATATTCATTATCTAACTGAAATTACGACGATTATTTACTAACATTTTGCATTCATGAATATTGTGTATGCATGTCTAGAACTCTTTGTTATCCAATAACAACTAACTCAACTGAAATATTACATCAACTTTATAACAAAGGCACGTATGCAAATGTTTTATGATTGTGTATAACTTCTAAATGTAAATCATTGGTTTCTCATACAGTCTTCAATACTCTAATGGAGGTTACAAGTTTACGATATAATAACAATGTTAGACGCTCTTCAGTGGTGAAAAAAAAGCATGAGGACCATAATAATTTTTTTAAATTGTATTTTACTCTGTTGATATTGAAAGCAATTTACTGTTTTTACTCACCCATATTATTTTAACAGTGTCGTTTTCGTATTAAATGCACAAAACGAATATCTATAATATTATGTTCAAATCAATCTGGTGAATACATTTTCGTATCCTTTATTATCTGAATATCTGGATATAATTGGATGAGCGAAGTGAAGACTTCAATTTCACTGACCCCCCAAAAAATTTGATCGGGTGACTTTTTGTTTGTTTATTTTTTGTCTGTTTGTTTGCTCTCTACCGGGCAAACGGCATATGCGATCTTGATAAAAAATTGGAGGGGACCTTCAAATTTCTTTAAACTTAGACCTGCCACGTTTTGGGGTACAATCGAAGAAATATATTTTATGAATATCGTTCTGTAAAAGGTCCAAGGCTCTCATAGCTATTTTTATGTGTATATCTATGATATTGGTAAAATGACATGCAAATTTATTCAATTAATCTAATAACCTTATTAATATTCATCGAATCAAACATGTTTATATCACTGATGCATCCCTATATCATCAGTAATCATAATGATTCATTGTAATTACGAATATGAACTCGTAATTAGCAATAAATTAATGATTAGCTAATCAAGCTAATTAAGCCATTTACAGTCTGATTTTCAATTAGTAAGTACATCAATACATAAAGACAGGTAAAATAAGATGAATGTTTTTTATTTCAAGTCATTTCATTGAGTATTAAGGGAGTAATTAATATTTGAAGTTCACTAATATTGTCAACATAGTGTATTTTTGAACTTACCATCTGAATCATCCGCATGAAAGCTTTCAGTATTTCTGCAGCCCGAGTTTCGATTTGTTCTCGAAGCCTGCAGATACTAAGAATTCTACCATTGACTGGTTTCGGGGAAATAGAATAGCATCACTCTAAGAGAAGTCGAGCTTCTAGGCCAAGGGAGGCTGAGGGGCGAGATTTTTACCTTGAAACTAGTTTGGTCATACGATAGCCGTGACGTATTATCACGTGACCTAGTAGGGGGAGAAAAATGCATAAAGGGAACCCTCCGAGATGGATAGGCAGGAGAAGTGAGTGGAGAGTGTTGTGAGAGGTGTCGGGGGTGTCGTGGCGCGCACTGCGCGGGTACGATTAATTAACAGATTTAGTTTGGGCGGAGGACCTACCTGCCGACTGGTCAGGGTGGTGTCGACTTAGGCTTTGTTTTTTGGCTTCCTGTGCCTCGTAGGAAGTAATGTTTGTGAGTGCGGGTGAAAGTGAAAAGTGATTTTTCTTTCTTTTAAATTCGTTTGAAGGCTTTTGTATTCGTATCTTTGATTTATTTCACCGAATTATACACTAAATAGCACATCATTAATTAATTCTCCGAGTGTAATTCGTCAATCGTCCGTTGTGAACAGTCAAGTGATACACTAAATATCACACCATTAATTAATTCTCCGAGTGTAATTCGTCAATCAATCTTTTGGAACAGTTTAGTGATACACTAAATATCACAAGTAGTTAATTAATTAACTGAGTGCGTTTCATCAATCAAACATTTCAAAATCACGGATCGGAAATCTTCGGAAGTGTTCGTGTGCTAAACGGTGAAACTGAACGGTAGTCGAGCATCCGACGGCGCGCGCATCTGGTTTTCCCCCACTCATGACGAACCAGCTGTGAATGGCCGGCGACAAATGGTCATCGTCTACAGCTGAGTAAACGGAGCTAGGAGAATCGAACTCGCGACCGTTCATGCGCAGTAAAACGATGAGTACATCAATTCATTATACTAAATTAAATTCATTCTTTTAATTAAAATTCACTATCAATTATTATTATTTTTTATGAAATTTTGGAGGGTAAAAAGAAATGTAATTAGGCAGGTGGATTAGCCAAGGGTATTTAGAACATTGTGTAGAATTGGATCCATAGGTAGGCAGGCTGTTTAACAATTAATGTAATTGTTCTTTTATGATCATAATTATATTTTTAAATGGAAACTCATTTTACTAATCTTATGATTTAGTAGATAGATCCATTTTGATCCTACTCTTAAATTTAAGTTTGTTTTTCAGGTTTTCTTTTAAATTCATTTACCAAACTAATTAATTAATTATGATTCATAATTAATTAATTAATATTAATTTTTCTTATTTTTTTAATTGGAGTTTAATGTTTCTTCCGCATTTTTGAGCTAGTAATTTTATTTCTTTTTTTTGTTAAGTTACCACCTCCGGGCAAAGAAACGCTTGTTTCTGGGTGGTTACCTGACAATTTGGCGAGCCCAACGTGTGGCATGTAATTAACAGCGACCGGGATAATTAATAAAATAATTAATTTTGTTTAATTAACACATAAATTGGAATTTTAATTTTTTTTCTGGTAATAAAATGGAAAAAATGGATCTATCCGAGGTAATGAAAATGCTTAGACAGATGTCACAGGAAAATAGGGAAATTGCAATTGGGTTAAAACAGGACCTGAGTCAAGAAAATAGGGACACTGCAAACAAACTGTCACAGGAAATGAAGGAGGAATTTCATAAATTAACATACAAGTCACAAAAACTGGAAGCAAAACTTGATTACCATTCAAGGGAAATGGTAATCAAAATAGATAAACATATGGGGGAAGTAAAACAGGAATTAAGAATGTGGTCACAGGAAATAGCAGAACGTAAACATGAGTTAAGAGAAGAAAGTAAACAGGTGATAGATAATCAGGTAGAAAGAGTTAATGAGGAAATGGCTAATGATGAAATCATTAATGAATTTCATGATAAGGATGAGGATCATGATTTAAAAATTGTAGAGATGAAAATTGATAAAATGGATGGAGTTGAGAGTTTGGTTGATAAGAGTGGTGATAGTGAAAAGGTTAATGAGAATGGATTGATTAATGAGATGTTGATAAAAGGAAACACAATAAGTTGTTTGGTATCGGCAGGACAAAGGAAAGCCTTTGGATTGATTGGAATGATGTTGATAGGGACGTATTGAGAGAAAAAAGGGTATCGGATTTAAAATGGTAATGATGGAGATGGAGAGAGATAGAGGGAGAAGAGACATGGAGTGGATGAAAATTGAAACTTGGATGATTGATTTTTCTGAAGAGATTTACAGGACAGTGGGGGTAGAAGCGAAAGAAAGACTTGAGAAAAGTGTTTTAGCAAGGTTTAAAACGCGAGGTATGGGACAAAAACAGGTAATGGCTAGACGCCGGATGAAAATGACAGTGACCGGTCGTCTGGGTGGCATAAAAACGAAAATGAAAGTATGAGAATAATAGACAAGACAAACAAAGATTTGTAAAATGATTGGAAGGTGGGCTAATTATTATGTAAATATTCTGGTAATAATTAAAGATATATTTGGTAGTGAAAGGATTAGAGACAAGGAACTTTCAACAAACTATGCATTTTATTATGAATTATTGAGGGTATGAATTGTTATGTAATTGTATGGAATGTAATAGCTGGACGTAGTGTATAATGCTGATTTTATCACTGGTTCACATAGCATTGGAGAAGTGGAGGCAGATTGGTATAATTTCAGAATTGATGGTATCCTTTTCAGAGTATAGCAATCCTAGATAAGAGAATTGGCATTGGTGCAACATTGACTGGTTCACTGCCCTAAGTTAATTGTGACGGGGAGACAAAGTTACTCACCTGTATTTTGTATTTTTGCTAGTGACCTTTCATAGCAACTGATGAATAAGTAAATGTGGAGTTGACTATTAGGAAAGGATTATTTTATTGTTTATTTTTGGTTTTGTCAGAGGATGAAAAACAATTGTATGCTGTTTCCAAAGTACCCAGCATGTAAGCTTAATTACAATGAGAGTGAATTTTAGTATTGTGCCGAATCGCTTTACATAACAGAAAATTACAAAATATCACCGTGAAACGAGAAAAGTAATTAATTTGCATAATTAATGAAAGGGAACGTTTACTCTTAATTTCTTTCAAATAATTATGTCATATTATAAACAATCATTTTCATAATTTATAATATAAAAGATGAATTGTAGGAAGCTGATTTGAGAATGTACCACAAATATTTTCTTTACAACCTGTTAGTTATGTTGGTGGCTATTGATTTTTGTTGGAGACGAATTGAAGAGTTGAACGGCTATTCATTGAAAGTGAAAGTGGAGTGAGTGGTTTGTCGAGTTTTTGTGTGTAACTGCACAAGATGGTTAGTCGCATCGGGAAGATGATGCAGGACTTGAAGGCCACGAGGTCTTTTCAAATGGACAGTGTTGTTGATCTAGAACCAGCTGTTTTTGGTTCAACCTTAGGTACAGACCGTTCAAACAAACAGAGACTGACTTCCGAGAATCCGGAAATGTAACATGTTATTCATTGACCAATGCCAACCAACTTAACATGAACTTTTAAAATTGTAATTTAAGTTTTAATTTCTTTTATGATTTGTAACCAATAATAACGTAATTTGAAGATAGATAATTCATTAAATATCAAACATTTTGAAATTTAATCAGGAAGTTTCATTATAATTTTAATTAATAATTTGAGTAAATTGTAATATGAAATATAATCAAATGAGTTCCAATAAGATAAGGTATTAGTAAATCAGTATTGAAAGATATAATTTAAGCAATTTAATTATAAGATGGAACTAGAATTTAAGACCATGAAATGAGTTTCCATAAATAAGTAGTCTTGTTATAATTATGAATTAATTAAATAGGTTCCAATTTAATTAATTCATAAGGGGGGTATTGTAAAAGGTCCAAGCTCTCATAGCTATTTTTATGTGTATATCTATGATATTGGTAAAATGACATGCAAATTTATTCAATAATCTAATAACCTTATTAATATTCATCGAATCAAACATGTTTATATCACTGATGCATCCCTATATCATCAGTAATCATAATGATTCATTGTAATTACGAATATGAACTCGTAATTAGCAATAAATTAATGATTAGCTAATCAAGCTAATTAAGCCATTTACAGTCTGATTTTCAATTAGTAAAGTACATCAATACATAAAGACAGGTAAAATAAGATGAATGTTTTTTATTTCAAGTCATTTCATTGAGTATTAAGGGAGTAATTAATATTTGAAGTTCACTAATATTGTCAACATAGTGTATTTTTGAACTTACCATCTGAATCATCCGCATGAAAGCTTTCAGTATTTCTGCAGCCCGAGTTTCGATTTGTTCTCGAAGCCTGCAGATACTAAGAATTCTACCATTGATTGGTTTCGGGGAAATAGAATAGCATCACTCTAAGAGAAGTCGAGCTTCTAGGCCAAGGGAGGCTGAGGGGCGAGATTTTTACCTTGAAACTAGTTTGGTCATACGATAGCCGTGACGTATTATCACGTGACCTAGTAGGGGGAGAAAAATGCATAAAGGGAACCCTCCGAGATGGATAGGCAGGAGAAGTGAGTGGAGAGTGTTGTGAGAGGTGTCGGAGGTGTCGTGGCGCGCACTGCGCGGGTACGATTAATTAACAGATTTAGTTTGGGCGGAGGACCTACCTGCCGACTGGTCAGGATGGTGTCGACTTAGGCTTTGTTTTTGGCTTCCTGTGCCTCGTAGGAAGTAATGTTTGTGAGTGCGGGGGAAAGTGAAAAGTGATGTTTCTTTCTTTTAATTCGTTTGAAGGCTTTTGTATTCGTATCTTTGATTTATTTCACCGAATTATACACTAAATAGCACATCATTAAATTAATTCTCCGAGTGTAATTCGTCAATCGTCCGTTGTGAACAGTCAAGTGATACACTAAATATCACACCATTAATTAATTCTCCGAGTGTAATTCGTCAATCATCGTTTGGAACAGTTTAGTGATACACTAAATATCACAAGTAGTTAATTAATTAACTGAGTGCCTTTCATCAATCAAACATTTCAAAATCACGGATCGGAAATCTTCGGAAGTGTTCGTGTGCTAAACAGGTGAAACTGAACGGTAGTCGAGCATCCGACGGCGCACGCATCTGTTTTCCCCCACTCATGACGAACCAGCTGTGAATGGCCGGCGACAATGGTCATCGTCTACAGCTGAGTAAACGGAGCTAGGAGAATCGAACTCGCGACCGTTCATGCGCAGTAAAACGATGAGTACATCAATTCATTATACTAAATTAAATTCATTCTTTTAATTAAAATTCACTATCAATTATTATTATTTTTTATGAAATTTTGGAGGGTAAAAAGAAATGTAATTAGGCAGGTGGATTAGCCAAGGTATTTAGAACATTGTGTAGAATTGGATCCATAGGTAGGCAGGCTGTTTAACAATTAATGTAATTGTTCTTTTATGATCATAATTATATTTTAAATGGAAACTCATTTTACTAATCTTATGATTTAGTAGATAGATCCATTTTGATCCTACTCTTAAAGGTAAGTTTGTTTTTCAGGTTTTCTTTTAAATTCATTTACCAAACTAATTAATTAATTATGATTCATAATTAATTAATTAATATTAATTTTTCTTATTTTTTTAATTGGAGTTTAATGTTTCTTCCGCATTTTTGAGCTAGTAATTTTATTTCTTTTTTTTGTTAAGTTACCACCTCCGGGCAAAGAAACACTTGTTTCTGGGTGGTTACCTGACAGTTCATTTACGATTTTTGTCGATTTTTAATTCAATATTTTCGTGACATTTGGGCCGATTCTGACCAAACAGGTGAGACTACAAAGTTCATATTTTACATTGATATTAAGGTTATGGTAATGTTTTGCCTTTTGAAAGAAAAAGTTGAAAAAGTTAGCCTGAATCCATCGAATAAAAGTTTTAATATGATTTTTTTAGGTAAATAATAACAATTAACGAGTACCAATAGAAACTTGACCACAATCACCTAGAATGCGTTCGAAAAGTACTTTCAAAAGTAAATAGATCCCACGCAAGCTAAAAACTTACAAAAAATCTCATCCATCTACGCGACTAAAAAAAGCGATCGCGAAACGGCCTTGTATAAGATACATTAGGCCATCACAATCTATCATTTTTATGGCGTATCATATTATGATATGATTGCCTAAAAGGTGAGGGTGTGTTTTTGATACAACCGTTTTTTTTTTTTTAACAAACCACATAATACCTCACAAAGAAAAATTATATTTCTTGTTTAACTTGTTTTAAACTTGTTGCTTCAGTTATTGAACATAAAAGGGAACTTTAGTAATTATGGGTTAAAGTAAAGAAAACAATTCGGTTTATTATACTTCAATTATGCCTTTAACACATAGCAAAATTATTTACTTATTTTTATATCTACCTAAAATCTAAGCACTGACAAAGCTTTAGATATAGTTAACTCAATGTGAACTTTAAGCATAAGTTTGAGACCTTAAAATACCTCTTCTTCTTTCTGACAAGTTCCTATCTCTAATTATTGTTTCATAAAAAAATTATGACAATCAACATTAATTTTCTAATGTGTTATAGATCAACCTGGATATTTGTCCGATTCGGCTTCAGGCACCAGTTCACACAAAACTAATACAACGCATCAATTGTATGTTGAAACATGATGACAATGGATATTCTTGGTTGTGTATGTTTATTAGTACAAATGTGTATTGATCATGGTAGATTATTAAATATCCACGAACATAAAAATAAGCTTCTAGGAAGATAGATATGATATTATTATACACTAACCTGTGACACAGTGTAACAACAAGTACACACCATGATAAGCAGACGAGCTAGACAGACACTTAAGAAAAAAAATTGAGAACCAATTGCAACGTACTTGTTTACTTCGGTATTTTCCTTTTCGTTTAGAACGTAATAAGACGTGTAAAGAGAAATCAGAAGTTCTAAAAATATGAATGAAAACACGAGAAAATTGTGTATTCCGAACATTGAATTTATCATCATCGTCACGTCAAATAAAGTTCTGTGCAGATTTGCCGAGTCAAAATAAGCCACATTTTTCTTTGCACTCCCCAAAGTGTAATCAATAAAACTTGATACAAGGATAGGGGGAGATTCCGCCATATTGTTTTCCGTGAGCAAGTTGTGAACCATGAACCCTGATTGACGACGCTTCTTGTCCTTGAGGGCAATTGTTTCCCCCGGTGTGGTGGACGGAAGTGATTTTATTACATTTCCGGTTAAATCTTCACCGCTGTTTGAAAGTTTAGTATTGAATGCCCTAAATAGCTGCCCAAGAAAACATACACAATTGTTAAACTGCATTTCGGTAACTAAATTTGCTATAACGGTCATGAAAAAACAAACATACACGTACAATTTGGCAAATGTCATATTATAAGATGCAGCACCAAGCCCCAATTCCACAAACATTGTCAGAATTAGGATTATTTCTTGTACAAGAATGAGATTACGAAACCTTATTATCAGTGAAGTTTCAACATCAAAAGCAACAACTAGCTCCGATATTTTAGTGAACACCAGGAGTATTTTATCTCGGTTACAGAAACATGACACATGCGAGTAAATGAAAGTTAAGAAGCCACAAGCTATTCTTAAATAGTTAGCGGCTACAATAATGGCAGACTGGTGTAGTTCTGCGTTTTTTGTTTCTGACGGTGCCAACGTTGTCATTAGAACGACCACTGCCGAACACGAAATAACATTCAAAACTAAGATTATATTAGAGTTTTGATATCTCATTGAGGCCCCAGAACCGACAATGCTGTAAGGTGCAAGACCAAAAAATCTAGAGAATTTTATCAACGGTTTAATTGCAGAATTGAAATTCATTTTAGCTCGTGATAACTTTAAGTGATCTGGGGGATATTGGCTGGAATGTACTAATGGTAGAATTTAGACTCAAGTCTGGAAATATTATATTAGGCCCCAGTTCAATTTCATTAAGTGGTTTTACGTTTTCTAGATGAAATTATGACATTTATTTAAGAACATTTCGTATTCGTGAATATTGTGTAAGCATGTCAAGAACGACTCTCCGCGCTATCCAATAAAATACTAATTCGAGTGAAATATTATACACACTGAAAGATGTATATTGATTCTGTTCAACTTCTTTTGAGAGCATTAATTTCTCGTTAGTTCTCCAATACTCTAATGACAGTTACAAGTTTACAAAACAAAAGCAATGTTTGAAGCTCTTCAGTGGTTGAAAAATAAAACCTTAATGACCATAATCCATATTTATGATTGTATTCTGCATATTATTATTGATATTGAAAGCGTTTAACTTATTTTATAAATCCTTAATAGTATATAGAACTATCTTGTTATCGAATTGAATGCGACATTAGATGTAAATCAAATATAAGTTTCATGGGGCTAACACAATCGATCATTTTAATAGGACATTATAATATTATGGTTGCCAATAATTTGAGGGTGTGTTTTTGATATTAATTGTTTATATATTTTTTAAATCACATTTCATATATATGTTATTAATGTTTCACAAAAAAATTTAACTTTTCGCTCTACTCGTTTAGGTTTTTTGGAATAATGGTTATTACTTATAAAAAAAAATTATTTTTTATAAACTTCAATTATGTCTCTAACACAGCAAAATAAGTCACTTATTATTCTATATCTACATAGAATTCCAACATTGACAAAGCTTTAGGCATTAAATTTGCTATAAAACCATTATTCAACATGATCAAGCTTTAATAAATTTGAT
>JAMZAV010010102.1:0-24300 GCA_024449915.1 Sweltsa coloradensis
ATGTTCTGGGGGGAAAAGAGGGGGAAGTTGAAACTGCTGATGAGGACAACTCTGGCAACTCTCTTCTGACCAGGAATCAGACTGGTGAACTGTGGAGTGTGGACTGTGGTTGGCATGTGAGCTTGTGCTTGGCCCTACCCTGTTAAAAACCATAGGCCTAGGCCCTAACTTGTTTCAAAATGTTTTATTGTAAGACTGACATTCATTTTATTGTAAATAAAAAATGTTTCATGTACATTTTAATTTTCTTTGATTTTTTCTTTTTTCTTGAAATGTTTCTGAAAAATTGGGGGTCGTGTTATATTCGAGATCGTGCTATATTTGGAACAATACGGTACTTTACAACGGAGTTCACTACCATTGGTCAATCGAGCGCGATTTCGAAGTGGCGTCACGCAGCGTTGCCAAACCTTCACTGTTGCTCCTGGTTGTTACAATTATATATTGACTTTGGACGTAAAAATATCAAAATCCAGTATGGTAACATGGCATGAATAACATGACATTCTTATTCCCACCAGTCGGAAGTTTTTTAACTTCTGATTTGGACTTATGTCCATCAGTTCTTGTCTTTGAAGTTTGTAAACAGTGACTTTAGAGCCATCCTAGCAACAAAGCACATAATAAATTCAGAGTTGTTCTGAATTTGCCTTGTTGATTCTGGTGTTGATCCGTGGGTGTTTGCACTGTCCATACCACTGATTGCTATATTTCCTATTAAAAATATCGATCTTTGGTTGATTATCTTCGCTCACTCGTCGATTGTGTCGGGACCTGCAGGGTTGGCTTGGTCGCTTTGATTTAAAGTCCCCCACTAAAAAGCAGTTATATAACTGATGGGTAGACTCAAAAATACAATTTATTTATTTATTATTGTTTATTTATTATTTTGCAAATACTATTTTTTTCAGGTTTAATTACCTGCAAATCGATACATAATTTTGTCATATTTCAATTGCGGTTCGTGTTCTGTAGTGCCTATTTGGTCGGAAAGTAGGGGTTTTGAATGCTTGCCATTTTAAAGGATGGGGATTTACTTAATTTTTTTTCGAAAAATCTCCGATAGTAAGCTGGTAACCCCCATTTTGCTTTTTTGTATTTTTGAAAGCACACTATTAAGAGTATATACTAGGAAGCTTCGAAAACGCTTTTTCAGGCGCGTTGTTCGATGAGCGTAATTGGTGCATTGAGCTGCCATGTGTTATGTGGATTTTCTGTTCTGTGAAAAATTCATAACAAAGTCGACATTTTTTTAAAATTAAATTAAATAAAAATTAACTTAAATACATATTTAAATTTCTAATTTATCGTAATTTAAAAAAAAGAAAAAAACTCGTAAAATTGCGATTTTCATGAGAAAGAATTTTCCGATTGCGCTCAAAAACGTGGTAGTTCTAAGTTAAAGAGTTCGATGGCCTCCAAAAAAATTTCATCGCAATTGGAGTACCCGTTTAGCCGAATCGTGCTGACAAAAATACGAAAAAAAAAAACATTCCGTATTTTTTTCTCCAGTGTAGTGAAATGGAATCTTCGCTACGCTCATCCAACAATGAATTTCATCCAAATTTCACTACGAGCAAGTTTCAACGGATCGACTTGAACTACATAAACAAAACTGAGTTAAAAACCCAAAAACTCGGCTAGCTGTTTTGGGTAGGGGTTTAGTGAATGAGTGTTGACTGGGTGACAGGGAGGAGTAGGGATGTCAATACCCGGAAATTTTCGTACCTGGGTACCCGCGATCGATACCCAAGATATCCACGGATAGTAAATGTTTGATGTATCGTCATGGGTGTCAAATGATTCAGAAAATCACTGGCAGTTGCAATCACGATTCATGGGGTCGGAGCAACTACATCAAACGGAAAGGAACACCGATTGATTACTACATTCCTTTTTATGCGCATATGTACGCAACCGAAATCGGACTGTACTCAGCTCAAGGTCCAAACCTTGCCTTTATCCGAGGCTTGTCCTTTAAATCACTTATCCCGATGCATTTTAGGCCTACTCCCCCTTCCCGTGCAATACTTCCGTATCAGTTCATTCAAAGTGATCTTCCACTTCGTGTCATCTTTCACTTCACACCAAATTAGGGATGGTACGTATGTGTAAACGTGTACACGTTTACCAATATCCTTGATCAGTAAACAATTTTTACTTTATGCTGTTTTTATCCTGTGTGCGACCAGCCGAACTGTGTTTCCTCATGAACCAATTTAAGGGGAATCTATTGCGAAATTGATTTTGTTTTAACTGTTTCCTTTGTATAAATTACAATTAGTTATAATGTTTCCAAAGTGAAAAAAAAAAAAAAAGAATGGCGTGTTTTGGGGGCTGTCCCGGTAATTTTAAATGTTAAAACTAATAGTTCCATACAAGAGAAATGGCTGCTTGGAATGAACTGCAATTTTTGTCACGTGTTAAGTGTTCTTTTCGAAACGTCACGAATTCTTTTTTTATTCGTCTAACTTATGCCGTTTATTTGTTGTGATTTTTTTAAGTTTTACTTTGAAATGTGACTAGAATTATGGTGTGTTTTGACCAACCTAATGACATTAAATATTGTTAAAAAAAAAATATTCTTTATTCATCACTTGCGCTGAACTGTCAGTTTCAATTCGAGTCCTTCCTTTAAATGATATCACCAAAATTGGCTGAGTAGTGGAACTTTTAGTGCGGCCTTTGTAACTACCTCAAAAAAAATCGTCCGCGACGACCGATGTAAAATTTGTTTGCGCGTAGATAGCGGCGGAGCGGTTGTTTCTAAAACTCGGTCGACTGCCCGGGAACTGCGATGTAACCCTTGAGTGCGCGTTCGCGAAGTTAAAGGGCGACAGAAAAAATTCGGTAAAAGCGGCCGGCATAAAGGGTTTCGAGCGCCCCATGTTTATACTTTGGGATGGTGATACATAACTTATCGGTATTTTTTAAACTGAAGGGTGAAACAATTCATTTTAAATAACATGCATTTTTCACAGCTGCATTTGTAGTAAGAGAAAACTTATCCAAAACCAGTTGAATGCTAACTCATCTCGATCGCACTCCACCTCCTACCTACGTCTCATTAAAAAATTTAACTTTCATGAACTGCACCGTTTTTGTTTTTGTTTTTTTTTAAAAAAAAAAAGGTAGTTTTTTTATTATCAAATCTGCAATTATTGTTTTCCTTCAATCTTCAATATTTGTCAACATCTTTTAGCTGACATGCACCCCGCTAATCGTCGAAAAAAGAACTCTCACTTCCCCACTATCCCCTTGTGTTGACATTCGTTCTTTTAGCTCGCTCAAACTTCTTTTGATTGAGCCACAAATTGAGCACGGGGGGCCACACCCTCTGCATTCTGTGAAAGCTTGTGAAAATTTTTATAAACGTTCAACAAAGACCCCCCGGGCAACGCCATTACATTAAAAGTCCATGCTAAGACGTTTTGGCACTACAATATTTGACATAGTCCTGTCCACGGCGTGAATTTCGTCACCCCGTCCCCAGGGTAAATGAATAAATGTGTCCCTTGTTTTTAAGAAAAAAATTAAATTTAATACAAATCTTTTATGAACACAACGAAATTGTTTTTTTTTTCTTTATAGAAGATCGGCTTTTTTTACCCAAATACTTGAGCAGTGTTGTATCGAATCCCTCTGTCCTAAAATGATTAATTTTTTTGATCACATTATCAAATTTGATAGCCTTTTCGAGCTGTACCCTAGAACGGGAAAAATTAGGGC
This sequence comes from Sweltsa coloradensis, assembly GCA_024449915.1. NCBI lineage: Eukaryota > Metazoa > Arthropoda > Insecta > Plecoptera > Chloroperlidae > Sweltsa > Sweltsa coloradensis. The sequence goes on from JAMZAV010010102.1 coordinate 3,730, forward strand.
TTAAAATGACCTCCCATTCCCCTCCCCCATTGTCAATTCCTGGATCCGATACCATTCCAATGTTTGTTTCTAAAATTTGGGACTAGGGTTTAATGTAAATTTGGGAAATATGAAATCGAAAAATGCATTTTTCTTTGGACTACCCTTTTATATAATTACCCTCTCACAAACTAGAAAAATATTCACACGCCCCAACCCCCCCCCCTCAAAAATCAAAACTTGAAACCGGGCCCCCCGTTATATTCTCAGACAAGTGAGAATTTATAGCGTATTATACACACAAATTAAAAAACCCATTATGTGATATCCATTGTTTAACGATTTTTTTGTCATTTTTGTAAAAAAATTTTTATGCTCAAAAGTAGAGGGGTTTTTATATTATATCTTTTTTTTGAATTTTGTTTATGACTTTGCTAGTAGGTGTATTCCTTGATTTAGTAATTGGCGCAAAACGAGCGTCTTTATTTTATTTATTTTTATTTATTTATTTAACGTCTATCCTATTCAGTTTAAAAACTGATTTACAAAGGGGGACAACTAAAAAATCTAATTTCATGATGCAGAACAACAAAGAACTAATTTTTGTAAATATTTGAAATAGTAAATTCAAAAGCATTAAATATTTAAAAAAAATTTGATAACAAAAAAAAGGATATTAAACAATTTTGAATGAATCGAAAATATAAAAAAGGGGGTGGGGAATGAAAAAGAAAAAAAAAAAAAGAAAGAAAAAAAAAAAAGAAAAAAAGGAAAGGAAAAAAAAAAAAAAAAAAAGAAAGAAAAAAAAAAAAGAAAAAAAAAATAAAAACATAAAAAAAAGACGAAAAGAAAAAACTGATTTATTAACGATCCCACTCAAACGAATATGAGTTTTTGCCAAAATCAGGAACAGCAAATCAGGAGTAATCATCTTTCGCGGAAGAAACCACCGAACGCAATCTTCATTCTTGTGTTCAACCCTCATTCTTTGTGTTCAAATCTTGGATACATTTAGTGCACAAGATCTTGACTCTAATATATATTATATCAGAATATATAATTATTTTAAAATTGTTCTAATCAAAACTGATCACGCAATGATACAGGACACCTAACTCAAGTTGCCAGTTTCCCCCATGGCGGCAACCAGACAATCGAGGCATAACAATTCAATTGAAAATACATTGCATACATCAACATCAAAGCATAATGAACAAACAAAGAGAACACAAATCAATGAAATAAGAACATATGAAGATAAATTAACATTACAATAAACACAGAGGACAAGCCCCACAAATAAAATAGTAAAAATCATTCTTCTTGTTCTTCGATTCATTATCATTGCTTAAATTTACTTTTAAATTGTACTACATATTCCTAGCTCAGTAAATTGGCTTCTAATATGATAAGAACAATGAATTCCCAAAGGATACTCCTCTGTACAATAATGGACTTTCTTAATGATTCAGAAATTAATTTAGGAACTTTCAAAGAGTTCATTAGATAGAATTTCTATCACGATTAAACAAATTGAAAATATTGGGTAAATAACCTGATACATACCTTTCAATATTTTGTATGTATTTTTACCATACTCTATATTTCATTCTTTCTCATCGTGAGCATCAGATTGTAAACCTTGGCTCATAGGAATTGAATCAAACAGATGTTCAATTCTCTTTTGAAGTACAACATATTCGTAGAAGGGCTTACTGCCCAAACCACTAACTAATCAATCATTGGATAGCAAAGTGAAGACTTCAATTTTCACTGACCCCCAAAAGTTAGCTCGGGTGGTTTTTTTTTTTGTTTTTTTTTTGTTTTTTTTTTTTTTGTCTGTTTTGTTAACTCTCTACCAGGCAACGGCATACCGATCTTGATAAAAATTTGACAGGACCTCGCAATCTCTGAACTTCGGGTGTATTGTTTTTGGTACAATCGAAGAAATATTTCTCATGAATATCGTACTTTACGATTTTTTTCGATTTTTAGTGCGATATTTTCGTGACCTTTGGGTTAATTCTGACAAACGGGTGGGCTACAACGTTCATATTATACATGGACATTAAGGTTTATGGTGACTGTATTACCGTTTGAAAGAAAAAGTTAGAAGTTAGCCGAATCCATAGAAATTAAGCTTTTAATTAAGTATTTTTTGATTTTTTGTGCGATATTTTCTGCCATTTGGGCCATTCTGACCAAACTGTGGGGCTAAACGTTCTATTATACATGGACATTAGGTTTGGTGATGTAGTACCTTTTTAAAAGAAAAGTTTTAAATATTAGCCAACTCTATAGAAATAAAGCTTTTTTTATATCAGTTGTTTTACGAAATATACCAATTGAACAGGAAACAAAAGAAACTTGACAACAATCAGCTACATGCGTAGGCAGCAAAACAAAGACTTGCAAAAGTAAGATATCCCATGCAAACTACCTTTTTAAATAGCTCATCCATCACGCGGCGGGGACTTTAGCGTTTTCCTAGTAGTGTATAAGAATCTACAAGTTACCTCAACATTCTCTCTGTTACAAACCTCTTTCATTCTACTTATAATTCCTATTGCTGATGGATACTTTTATTACATACATATTCATAATGTTTTCTTAAAATTTAAATTACAATCTAAGAAAACTCAAGATATTTAAATTCAATATACTCTAGAAATTTGATTACCATTACAATTCAACGCAAATGAATATCATTCATGCTTCTATCATTAGCCTTCTGAAAAATCAGAAAATTTTGTTTTACTATAATTTTAATATCAAGTTTCCTGGTTTTAAACCAATCATCCATCCTCTTTAAACTTCTTGAAGAGGTTTTTTTTTTTTTTTTTTTTTTTCGTCTTGCCGATCTCTTCAACATCCACACCTTCTAATCAAAGACCAGTCTCAGCATATAAAATATAATTGAATTCCTCCCATTATAGTAGATATATCATCGTTTTAAGAATAAATAAAAGAGGTCCTAATATTGATCCTTCCGTACTCCAACAAATATATTGAATACTTTTTGACCTATATTTTGCAAGATTTGATAAACATTTTTTCTTTTTTAAAAAGGTAATCCCGACAATATTGATAACAAATAAGACTTTGTTATACCCTGTTTTTAGTTTTATTAAAAGAGGTAAAAAAGGTACTGATCAAATGCTTTCTAAGATCAACAAAAACCAGCTCCAACTCTAACCATGGGTTGTTCGTGCTTGTCAATCCCTTTGTATCGATAAAATCTGTAAAGCTAGAAGGGCACTTTGCGTTGATCTTACCTTTCCTAAACCATGTTGGTTTTCACTTAACCTTCAGATGCATCCACTTCATGTATAACCTATGTGCAAAATATTTTCAATAAATTTTCCCTACATTGGGAAGAGGTTGATATAGGTCGATAAGAAGTCCTATCAACTCTTTTTTACCTTTACCCTTAAAATAGGTGTTACCCTTGCCATTTCAGCTGTGTTTGGGAAATCACCTACAAGAAAGAAATGGGAAATTAGATACGCCAATAATCCGACTATTGATGCGCATATTTCTTGAATACTATCATGGAATCTCTTGAAGTGTTGTTCGAGCTTTTAATTTTAAGGCGTGTTAATTGCTGAAATGACTTCTTCATTAGTTGCCTTACAGCGGGAGATCATCTGCTTCTTTTTCTATTTACATTCTTTAAACTTATCAATTTCACTGGAAAATCTACATCGTTCACAACAAAACTTTTCTGTCAACAAACAGCTATGTCAGGATTGACGTGTATGGATCCCCATTCTCTGTCAATGAGGCTATGGCTACACTCTTTTTTCACTTTGTTACCTGTCAACTTATTATAAACTGACCATAAAGATTTTTGAAGAAATATCATTATCAAAGAGACTAAAATGCTCACGCTTAGAAAAACGAATCGGATTATTTTACCTTATTTTCTAACTTTTCTTGTATTCCTCCACTTTTGATGGCCTTCTAAAAAATTCTGAATTCTTTTGCGCAAGTGGTCTCTCCTATGCATGGATTTCTAATATCGTGCCTGTTTAAACCATGGGGCTGGTTTTCCTTTAACTCTTAATTTCAAGGGGTGCTTGCTCTTTAGAGTTTCCACGGTACTTTAACAACCTTTCTATTTATCAATCTGAACTTATCGCCGATACCAATTTTGGGTCAATGGGACCAATTGAATATCTTCATTTACCTGCTTCCAATCAACATTCTTATAATTTTCGTAGTATTTACAAATTTAGAAGAAACTTTTGCTTATTAATCTTACTAACACATAAATTAATTCATGATCACTTAACCTACACTTATAAGACCTGACTGAATAAATATTTTCATTGTGATTTACATAAACTTGATCGATTAAAGTAGCTGACCCTATTATTAACCTAGTAACAGATTTTATCAATTGGCACCAATCATGTGATCTAGTGAGAATTTTTGAATGATTTACTGTAATTGTCTTATATTACTCAAATCAATGTGTTGAAATCACCTAGAAATTATTCATTAGCTTCCAATTTTAAATTATTTCCTAAACTATCATAACAATCTGAAATTCTTCTAACTTTACGTGTGGACTTTATAACCTGCGTAAAAAATCATTGTTTTACACTTTGGAAGCAGAATTAACTGACTGCACTCAACTCCATCGAAATTTACTTTACAACTCTCAAACTACACTTGAACATGAACTTCTCAGCAATATAATAACTAACCTCCCCTTCCCTTTCACGATCAAATCTTAGCATTTTATAAACTGTCAACAGTAATAAAACCATCTAGAACAGAATTCATCTAGATATGTTTCACAGCAAGCAAATATATCAAAATTGTACGTTTCAAGAATACCCTCACTGATCTATATACTTATCCCACTTACTATATTAGATGTCCAACTCATTCCTTTTTGTGCAATACTGGTAACCTTTAGCAACATCATCATTACTTTGAAGACTCTTCGCGACATCATGATTAAAGATCGTGTACACTTAGAGGGGGAAATAAACAATTCATCAGTACATCTCGGCGAACCTCTTCTTGTTCTATTCTTCAGTTTCTAGACATCTTGAACACCACATTGAGACACTTGCTGGTATTCCAATTGTCTATACACTTATTGCATTCCCCATCGTCAAGCAATAAATCGAATGTCTCATTGCTCATTTTTAATACACATTCGATGAACAAAAAAAGCTTTACATACGTGCACCTTTAGGCTTTTTATTTTTATTTTCTTCTGCAACTTACACACGGTACAAGACTTAACCATTCTGAATGAAAATGATCACTATTTTAAATCGAAAAGTCTTATATAATTCAATTAACCTATTCTGCTGTCAAGAAAGTGTAAACAAATAAAGTGACACTTGGCTATAAACCAAAATAACAAACTTTTAAAGTAGCCTTATGAGGTCCATCAAGTAAATTTTAAAGACTTTAATCCCCACAAAATCTGTAAAAATAATGAACGGAGGTTTACGTCAACTACTAAGTATTATACTATAATAGATATACGACCTTTACTTAGGTACAAGTAAGGTTTTAAAATGATTTTAAATCTAATATGACTATTTACTTTGTCAGAATCAAATAAACTTCAATTGTTTATGTTATTTTCAGCTTTCCCACACAATTGAGTAAAATGACTGATTTTTCTGTAAATATGAAACTAAACTTCCCTTGACTCTTATGGCTCGAATGTCAGTTTTTTTTTTTTTCTGTTACTGCTTTGATACAGTTTGCACGTTTTCCTGATCGCACCTGAAATTATGCACACATTGTACATACCACCTAGTGGCGGGTTGCGTATAGTTTTGAACAAATCCGCATCGTTGGTTATAAAAAAACATAAAAAAAATAAATAAATGTACGATCGTTATGACATTTTGCAGGGTCAATAAGTACAACATTCTCCCTATTTTCCAAATTTTTCAGCTAAATCGTCAAGACCTTAAAGTCTAATCATAATCATAATCACAATTAATCATAAGTCAAAAAATTATGTTAAGAAATGAAGGAAGCTAGTGAAGATTCAAGATACACTTTAGAGGCATGACGTGAATTAGTACATGCAAAGAATATTGAAATAGTATATAGTGTACAATGTCCAATATCCAGCAGGCAACACTTGTGTGGTGGGCCTTATGGGAATGTCGTACTCGGGTCATGTTGCTACGTACGGTGCTCGCTCAACAACGCTTCACCTGAGCGTTTTCCTAGTATCTAATGATTTGTTATATACTACTATTATTATGACTACTACTACTACTATAGGCTTAATGGCTGCTTATGGTTTAGAAATTTACAAATAATTCGAACTGTCGAGCTAAACGAGACAAAATCTGATGACAGAACTAGAACTTGTCTTGTTATCTTGTTTATGTTATTAATAGGCGGCATACGATATCCAAATGAGAGTGAGTACGGGGCACTCGGCAGTCCCATTTCCGCCTTTCCCCGGCTCCCGTTACAGCACTATGGGTCAAGCACAGCAGTGATGAAACAGAGGGGCAAGAACGCTTCTTCTTATCTCAGTCTGTGAGCAGCTGTCAACTGACTAAGTGACGGTCGGTGGACTGGTGTCTTATTTTTTGGTGTATGGTTCCTAGTTCCCCTATTATCAGCATAGAGGCTATATGGCGCAATATGGCTCACGCAAGTTACGTTTCACTGCCTCACAAAGCGCACACTTAGGGGTTGCCAGGTGTCAGTTCTAATTAAAAATTGGGGACGACGGTTTCCCGGCGACGGGGGGGAGGATGTTTAATTTTTCTTTTTCCCAAATTCACATTTCGAACTTTCTAGCGGCAATGATCGTCAATTACATTGATACACTTACACGTGTCTTACTGTTGCAGTGCATAATATTATATAAACAAATTCCTTTTTGTTAAATTTGAAGTACAAACTTGATTGTTGATATTTTAGTTTATTTATTACTTTGATTATTTAGTGTGGACGAGCTTAGTGAACGGATACGAAACCTCAATTTTCAATCGGAAAAGAAAATTAAAACATCGAATGGCGAAAGGTAATAAAAAGGGCGTATCAGCAAGCGTTCTAGCTGTTTGTAATTACGATGGAATGATAGTCGCTAGCACGTTTGTGTAGCGAAGGTCAACACTGCAAGATGGAAAAATCTAAAGAAATATGTGGCTGGTAATTGGGGGGGGGGGGGTTAGTATTAAACAAAAATTTAAAATTTATAAAAATTCAATTTCTTATTGCGAGAATGTCGCGCTGACGCATTCAGCACTGAGCTCAGCTCATCAACTAGCTTCGGCGGTGCTTACCTCGACGCGGAGGTCAAGACGCAATCGTCCATCAATCAATGCATCAGTAACCCAGTGGCGTAACTAGGCCGCATTTTTTTTTTTTTTTTTAGGGGGAACAAATTTTGAGAATCGTTATTGTAGATACCCTGCTCATTTTAGTCAAGTTTTCTGTTTGAGTTAGTTTTTTACGCTCTAGGATTAATTCATTGACTTGTGGGGTTTCTCAATAAACGAGTATTCGACGGCTCATAATTAGTACACAATTATGTAGGTGAGACTTATGGGCTTTCTTCAACAAAGCGATGAGTTAACCTAAGAAAAAAAAAAAAGTTTTGTATGTCTAACTCCAATATGGCCTTGTTGATGACTTATGATTCCTTTATAACGGCTAGCAACATAACCTATTATCCTGGTTATCAATGGGGTCTGGGGACCGGGGGGTCAGGGCATACTAGTGGCGGGGTTTGGCGAGTGGTGGATTTCTCTTTATAGTTACTTTATTTTTCCGACTAAAGTCGGTAGTTGATATTGGACATAAAATTTCAATTTGATTCCGCAAAACAAAACCTCAAAAAAAAAATAGAGCTAACCCATACATTTCCGCTTTTTTTGGGGGGGGGGTTTAAGTACCGGTCCCCCCCAGACACGGATTATAGGAGCGGCGGCAAACAGGGGACATGTCCAGAGGAAAACGGTACAGATGGTCAGCTTCGCTATGCTGCGCATATTTTCAACAATATGAGCCAGTTGAGGCTACGAAGATACACTAATGTGTCTACATTGCAATGTCGTTGTAATATCGTGACTTGTTAGGAAGAAATCGCGTGGGTGGCCGTAATTATGTTTTGTAGGATAGTAATGAGGGGATATGTTAGTAGGTAGATTGATATCTGATGTGACTACTACTTCACCTGTACTTCATCGGTGTGCAGTGGGGGCGGGCCGACCATGACTAAATTCTGGGCCATGGCCCGCGTTCGGGAAACAGTTGGTGTGTGGTCATGTCTCAGGTGTATGAGGGTGAGGGTGGGGTGACGTAGGTAGGCGGGCTAAATATAATCATTGAGTGTTTTGCGCATAACAAATATGAGCGATAAAAGTAATTGATTAAAGATTATACATGCGCTGTATGAGAAAACTTCCTGAACAAAGGCTCAATACTGCGTGTCAGATGGGAATGTAATTGTTATGGTTTTAAAATGGTCGGTTATAAAGATTCGTGCCAAATAACTGATTAGGTAGTCAAGGGTTCTCTCTCAAGCGCGCCGGTGAGTCCGTATACAGATATCTAATATTTTTCTGTAACGGCACTACTACCGGTGGGTGCCCAGGTGGGTATGGGTGTCGCGCAGGGGTGGGGGGGCTAGGTGCGACCCCGAGTCGCCTCGCCCTGGTTTTGGCTTCCAAGATGCCCTAGGCCAAGGCTTTTAACGGTATTTGAAGTCCTATTTTCTTGTGGTTTCTTCTTGAGCCAACATTTTTGTTAACAAGGATACCAAAATGGCATGAATTAGCTTTATACTCAAGCAAGAGTCCCAACCCGCAGACTTCGTGAGCTCAAAGACGAAGAACCTTCGGTTCAGACAGTAATACGGCGCCGCTACCTCACGGGAGTAAGGTAGGCTGGGGGGGGGGGGTGGGGGGCCGCTCCAGTACCTAGGTAGGAGTGGGGGGGGGGGTGGCAAAGAAATTACTTATTGGAATAAAAATGTGAGAGAGAATAGAATAAAAAACACGACAATTCGAAGAGGATGTGCGAGCTGTAATTGAATTAATACGAAGAAAAGCCTAACCAATGTTTATGTATGGACGCTATATATTAATTATTTTCTTGCGTGAGCACTACAGGAAATAAAGTTTATATAGATTTTGTGTTATACGCTGTGGTAAGACACTTTAATTAAGCATATTAAATGACACTAAAAATCAGAAAATTACAACACTCCCCAAAAATGGATAAATTAACATTATTGTAAGTGCGGCCTACTAATTACAATAAAAATTGTCAGGACATATCAACTATTGCTAAAAAAAAAAAAAAAATATTCGCGATGAAATAAATAAATGTAGCCCGGTAACTCGCACTCTATTATTTATATGCATATTTATTATATTTCTGATTAGTCTAGTATGTGGTAATTAGAATATTGCAGTTCTATTTTTATAAAAATTTAACATGAATAAGATATGAGTAGGGTAGCTACATGTACGGGGGGAAAAGAGAGGGGGGGGGGGGGGGGATGTGAGTTGGTAATTTTACAACGACGGTAAATTTAGCTCCACTCTATTATTATATATGTGCATATGTATATTATTTTGAATAGTCTAGATGTTAATTATAATATTCGTTCGCATTTTTATAAAAATTAACATGAAAATTGAGAAGTGTAGCACATTATGTGATGTGAGTTGGTATATTTATCGCAGGTAAATTAGAGACGCGTGCCGGTAATTTATCAACTTCTGCGGTAATTTACCAATTTTTAAATTACGGTATATTTACAGTGTAAATTACAAGTGGTAAATTACCGTAAGTTACCGTAATTTCCTGTAATTTATTAAAATTGTAGAGTGACAAAGATGGTTGGGACTTTCTTTTAGGCTGTAACGCAGTGATCTTTATTATAGAGGTTGGCAGTGGGGTTTGGGGCTTGGCAGTAGCGCTACTTTGCATTGAGCAACTCGCTGTGGGTTCTGGCCAAAACTCTGTTGGCGTCCCGGCATATCATATTAGCTGGCATTTCTGTAATGCTAAGCCTGCAACTGAGTAGGTAAGGGATAAGCCTCGATTGGTAGTGTGGTGGGTGGGGGCCTCACTCTCAGGATCTAGGCCCTGAGTAAACTTGAGCAGAATAAGCTAATGTTCTCGAAATTTTTTTAAAAATCTCGTTCTACTTGTTTCTCATTTTTTCACCGGGGCTAGTTACTACACCTACTTTTACATGATTTAAAGTTTGAATTGTTACATAAAAATTTAGTCATTATTCTGCTTATTTCGTTTATAAATTATTTGATTTTTATACTGCATTAATAATTAATGCGCTACACGGCAATTGGCATTTTTGTTGCTATGTGTGTTCTAAAGATGAATGTGATGGCGTAGGCTACGGACGCGCACAATAATAGTTAACTGAGTATAATATGGGGGATATAGGATCGACCTACTGTAGTTTTGGCTTCTTTGGAAAGTGGGTGAGGCTATATAATGGCCATACAGTACGCATATGTATGTATTACTCCAATGTATTGTGCACATGCATCCATCCCTTCCACCTGTATAATATTGGGAGAAAGGTTAATAGCCATAATTGCACTTGAAGGCTGAGGGGCCTCCCTTGTTAATTATAATGGTAGTGTAATAAATCTAATGCATAAATTGGCCTAGCTTAGTAAGCCGCTGAATTTTTTCATTTTTCATTTCTATCATTCTCTACTCGATTTACTTATCTGCATCAGTACATAATCTCAATACTTAAAAAGAGTCATGAGTTGTGGAGTAAATTGCAACAGTCTCTTCCGCCTCACGAAGTCGATAAAGAAAAAAAATGTAGTTATTCTGCTTATGCTGCCTAATCTCCATGTGTCATTCAAAGGACCTTTCATTCGGCATGTTCTTTTTTTATAAGAGCGATGTGTGATGTCTGTGCGCGATTAAGGGGGGGGGGGGGAAAAGAAGAGTGGGGGGGGTAAGTAGACGACTTGTAAATGGATACAATGACTCACATCGCCTTCTCCCCAAAAGGAGGCTCCTTGATTCTGCCGTCGCGCTGTCTAGCAGCTGTGACGTTTCGCTTCAATTTCGGTCTCACACATACACACAGCACACACTCACCCCTCAATATCCGGTTGTTACTGGCGCATTCTGTTCCAGGAAACACTGAACTCTTTGCAAGACAGTTGTTATCTGACGTTATGTGATCGCTCGCGAGCCAGCGACTGCGAGTCTAAAGCACTATGTTAGTTATTGTTCTTATCTCGTACGGCTGAGGGTTCGATATAGTTCGCCTTTAAGTCTATTAAAGAGTTATTGTTTAATTCATTACACTCGAGTATGTCTCCATATTTCCAACACTCGCTTCCCGTCTTCACATGCGGCTAGTCTTTGGTGCATCGTAAACTTGTAGGTCCTACTAGTCAAATACGTCATTACAACGCGGGCGAAACTCTGCATTTTCTTCATTCAACACATGGTTTTCTGCGCTCCTCATATTACAAAATTTGGGCGGCATTGGCATCTGTTTTGTCTTCTATAGTGAAAAAAAAAAAAACCAATATCGTGCTAGTTTGTGCAAAGTCAAGCCTTGTCGCCGCGCTATCTCTAAGGCTCCCGACTTCACCTGCCCCATTTAGCCCCCCCGTCCCCCCGCCAATCCACGCCCAAATTCCGTATCAGATCATTCATGACATCTCAACTGCGAAGCATTCGATCGCTACAATCACTGCAGCCCACGCACGGGGGGGAGGGGTGTAATGACGCGATGTATGTGTGTTGTGTATTGTCCGTGAATAAGACAGCGATGGATCAAGGAAATGGACTGGTAATGTCCGAATGGGTAAGTGGAAAATTGGACTCGTACGCCGGCATGCAGCCAAAACCCCCCAAACCACGCAGCCCGCCCGGCAAAAAAGGCATACGGGGCGTGTACTGTAGCTCCGTTTTTTTATATATTTTTTTAATAACAAACTTTGTTTAATTTGAAAATGTCACTATTCTTTTAAATGGAATACATAACATACGGCGCGTTGACTATCGCCTATAAGGATGTTGGGGGATGGAACACAATTTATTAACATGTCATTGTGCTTCCTAGTTGCTACGCAATGTTTTGTGATTAAAAGTTGTAGATTTTTTGTTTTCCCGCGCTACATGCATACGAATTCCTGCGTGGCATTTCGACGCGCAATAATAAAAAACGAATACTCGGTTACGTTCATTTTTTTGCAAATTCACAAGCTCAATTTCATCTTGCAGTACCTGGCAAACTGAGGATATCTATTATAGCGCAGTTATCATCGGGTCTACTTTAAATAATTGTTGTTAGGCGCAAACCAATATGAACAAGGCTAACGTTTGATTAAAATCATTTTCATGATATCATAATAGATATCATTGTCCTTTAGAAAGCAATCGCCTAAGTATATCCGATGTCGCGGTCTCTGTGATTGTATTAACACTAGCTGTTTCGGCTTGCTAGTATGTCCAGAGCAGAGATAAACCTCACCTCTCTCTCAGCAGGGGTCGGGAGCTGGACTCCTGTGCTGGTTGGCCAATCTACTGCTGTCTGGGCCTGTGAATCCTAGTCGGGCTGACTTCACCGGTGTAACAGTCAGTTCGTGCAGTGGCTTGCAGCAACGACGCACTCTGCCTTCGTGCTACAGACTCGGGTAGAGTGTTCACCTTCGGGTTCAACAACTGACAATACAGAGGACTGCGGTCTGCATAGCCTATTGCCAATGCCGCGCCAGCCGTGGCGAAGTAGACGCAGGCTGGCCTGTGGTTATCAAATACACCGCGTTCCTCACATGACAAGGGGGAATTGTATCGGTGGGGTTTAACTGACTTATTGGTCTAGGCTGGGGCCTCGCACCTTGTATCTAAAATCCCGGGATTCTCGCAGTCCTATGTCCACCGGATTCTGGGCGCCCATACAATAAGGTTGCAGCTGGGATTACGCACACAGTGGGCCCTTGACGTCACGCGGTCACTTGCAACGGAAAAGGTGGGGTGACTGGATATACTGCTTTTATGGTCAACTTAGGACTTGGTCACAGTAAGGACAGAACCAAACATCTTTCTTATTGTCCTAATCTTACGGAGTCCATTGTTGACTTATCAATGTGGTTGGTGGCATACAGCTTCTTCTTTCTCGTCTGCAGAAGCGCTTTTAGGATGATCGTATGCGAATGAGTAAGATGGTCCTTAAGTTTAGGTGCAGTATTCAAAAAGCGTAGCACTCTCCGCTTGTCAGCACAATCTCAGGGGTATGTCGTTGTCTTGTGGTTCTCATCACAGCTGTGGTGCTAGGGGGCAGACGGGGCTAGTCTTGGAGTTTTGTCGTAACTGTGGGGACAGTTGGGGGGCAGCTTGTGAGCTACAGTCTGCCAGGAACTTCTCTCCCCGCACTCTGGATATCAGATTCAGAGATCACAACATGCAGCCGAGCTTCTAATCTGTTGCGAAGCTCACGACTAGCCTTGTTGCAGACCAAGGCGATGTGCTGTTGTGTGGTGCGAGGGGAGAATAGCGGTGAGACTGGAGCGGGGAGGGGAAACCTCGTGGTGCAACACTACTGACGAAGTCAGCGCAGATCTAGGCATGTAAACAGGATGGGCATTTGCTGAGAGATATGCTCTAATGTTGGTAATATAAGAAGACAACTATTACATCAACCTCAAGCACGGCGCCCCGGGATCACGATGAACTAGCCCTAGATACGTCCCATTAGCCGATGTAAGAAGAGCGTGCATATAGCGTTCATCTAGAATGCGCTCGCTATTTGTCTGAAGATAATTTGGCCCGCTTCCATCCACATGTGTTTGACCGGGCAGCAGTCTCTGCAGATTATTCCTCTTGTAATGAGCACACGTCTGCTCTGTGAGATTAGCATTTGGCCCCTTGTGGCCTAGGATGGCTTTGCTCAAGGTGCCAGAGAACCTCACTATTGGAGACAAGTTACTGGATCGCAGCTTGGACCGTTGCCGCAGACTGCCTACTGCTGATGCCACGCCATGTTAGCTAGTAGACTCGACTCCATTAGTCTGCGGCTTAGTCGGGCAAGTAAAGGCTGCCGCCTTAGAGGCGTATCTTGTCGCTGAGTGCCGGTCCGGCGACGGCGATGGGCTTTAGTGGCAGCGGCGAGCCTCAGGGTGTGCGGCACCCTGCGCAGACTTGGGAGCAAGATCTGCCGCTCTTGTTCCTGCAGCTCCACTATCGGAGCTCCTGTGGTAAACAAAGCAAGCGAGGGCTGTCATGGGCAGGCTCACTGACAAGTGTTCACCCTACACTGGGGCATGGTCAGCCAGGTCACAGGTTGAGTTCGTGCGGCTGTCTGATCAGGATCTTCGGTTCTCCCTAGTGGTACGAGGATCAAGTACAGATGGGAATTGAATGTTAATATCGCGACAGTGAAAAAAGAATTCTACATCGAGGGATACTTTTGTGTTGCTGCGACTACCAACAGCGGGGGGGTTTGACGACGCCCTTTCTACTCCAAGCTGTGTCGCGAATGGATGCGAAGCATCCGTCCACGAAGTTTCTCAGCGTGGGTCAGTTGGTTGACTGTGACGATCATCATGAAAGTACGAAAAGTAAAATACGGCTGTGAGAAGTTTTTATTGAGGATTTGTTTGGCTAGCTTGAGTTTAACCAAAGAATTTTCTTAGGTATGTATCTTTGTTCCGTTTGATAAACACATCATTGTTTATATTTGCAATGTTGGGTATAAGTTTCTCTCAATTGCGCAGCTTGTAGCACACATTGTTCTTATTAATATGTAAGGGCCTTATTTTTTGGGTTGTGGCCTATGAGCAGTATTTATTTATGTTTTGTAGTTCGTTCAACTTTGACTTTTAAATCTATTGCTTACAGGCTATAAAAGTAAAACGGGCACAGTAGTTATTTAATTTGCGTACTGTTCATAAGGCAACCATTTGCATGATTGTGTATTGATCTATATAAGCATATTTTTCTCGCATGGAAGCGAGCGAATGTCACTGGGTATTCTGTTACATTGCTCTAGGAAGAGCGGTTCACTGGAACAGGCATATAAAAATTAGGGGTCCGGGGGGCTTCGCAGCTTGGCCCCCGTTTTTCTTTATAATTCTACATTCGATTTTCCTACCTACGTTTAAGTAGAGATGTCTTGAATGTCCCTTCTTATGTAAGCTTTGTTCTTTGGTTTTGATGGTTCGGGGAGTATGGGCTAGGCTATCTTTAATTTATTGGTTGTTGTAGTCATATGCATGACTGGATATCGAAAATTAGACTGAGGCTCTAAAACACGACGGCGAGTTGTAGACATCTAAGGTCTTGTGAGAATGTGAGTAAAATCAGAACAGTATTTCTGAAGTAGACTAGCTAAAACATAACCTCTAAGTGTTTAACCACACAGCAAAAACCTCACATGTCTGTTTGTTATATTTTTATTTTTATTTATTCCTAATTCCATAACGAAACTAAATTCTGTGATACATGTTGCTATAAATCAGACAAATACGAAAACCTTATGTGATTGTGGTATGGCGGTGTCCTAAGAGCTAGGGCCCTTGAGGTTCCCTGATGTCTCTTGTTGGCTTATGCGCTATGACCTAGGCAAATTGCTTAACCTTGGGCCGCTGCCACATATTTATACCTTTATTATAATTAGCGGTCTATTTGATCCTTTTCGAGATGGAAGATAATTAATTCCACAATGTACCTGTACTAGAGGTTAATGTTATTGCAGCAGTTTTGTGTTATTATTGTCCTTACACAAATTCGTAGGCGAATTGGGTTGACAGTGTGATTAAGCATCAAGTTGTAAGCTCCATTATTCGTAGTTGGACTAACAACTCGCGACGTTGCTGTGTATAGCGAATCCAATACATTTGCTTAGCTTGGGACGGCTATCGTTTTATGTATGAATGTGGGGACGGGAAAGCCGGTGAAATTGACTGGTCTAAGATATTGTTCAAATATATTGTTGCAAAGTAAATATATGTACTTTATTTATTTAACACAGCTCGTTATTTCTTCTAAAGTAAAGTTCAACTTTTGTAAAGCATTCGCCCTTTGAAATTTGAAAGGGAAATAATACTTTTAGCTTGTTGTTCCTTAAAGTACTTTTCGACAGTGAACGAGTGATCAAAGAGCTTATGTAAATTCATCTCATTTAACACCTAATTTTTTCATCAATACTTATTCTAATCATCCAATTGAAGCGTTATCAAATAATTTGATTATAAATTCCTAACTTTGTTGGCTAGACTAATGTCTCGTAGAATCCTTACTTCACCTATACTACATAATATATTTTTTTTACAATTGATCGGGCACTTTTGGCTTCTTCTGTAAATCTTCTTGGAATGTTTCATTGTGCAATTCGGAGAATATATTTCTGCTCTGCAGACCCGAACCACCACCAAAGAACATGGACGTAAAAATGTTAGAAGTGTTTTAAAGAACCTTTGGCGCTATCTTGCTTAAGTTTTTTAGTGTAGCATTACGTGGGCAAATTTTAATTTGTGTTACAACATTGTAATACATATGGAGGAATCAAGTATTTTTTTTTTTTGAATTTTTTTTTGTGAGGGGGGGGGTGGAGGGGTTTCAAGCTTATGCCCGGGCGGCTAATGAATTTTTTGGGAGTCCAGGCCTTGGCGAACACTGGTCGGCTAGGTATATGATGGGACACTTTTTTGCTATAAGATTAATAACAGGCATGAGTACCATACTGACTAGGGTTAAGATGTCCATCTATTTCATTTAACTGAGGAGTGTATTTCGGCAGTCTGGCTGTCTGATGTAGGTATGCGTGTGGGCACACAGTCACAGCAGAGTTTTATGTGATGTGGGCCTCGTAGCTGATGACTATTTGTTTGTTATTGTTATGGTCTATGAAGCGTAGAAACAGTATACCGAAGAAAAAAGTTAAACTAGTGTTTAGTGTCAGTATTCTACTCACTATGACAGGGAAGTGTCACTCTCTGTCTCTATCTCAAGGCTTCTAACCTGGACTTTGCTGCTAGCATCCTTATTAAATGATCAAAGGGCGACACAATAAGACTTAGGTGGGAATTATTGTAAGTCGCTGCTGCATGATGGTGGCTAAGTTTTTGGCATGGCTAGCAAGGTATATTTTAGATTTATAATGCATAAGAACATACAATCAGTCTATCTGCTGCATATTTTTAATTTGTTTGCGCATGTATTCTTTTAATTGTGTTATTGGCGCATTTACTTATGTTACTTAGCGTTACTAGTGTTTTCACATCACTTAGGTAGGTAGACGAATGTTGTGAAAACATGAGACATGATTATTTTTATGCATGTTTTCCTTATCTGCATATATCTAATCGAAGTCTTGTTACATGGAGATCAAGTTCATTTGTATGTAGTGCATTGGGGCTACCTGTTTTATATTTTAACATCACTTGTTTGTATTATGCGTATTAGTTTGTATTATGCTAGATTACCTACTTCTCGCTAATACTAGTAGCTGTATCAGAGTTGTTATACGTTGTTTGATTATGCTATATTACCTGTACTCGGCTTATACTAGTACTGTATAAGTGTTGTTTTGATCGTTGTTTGATTATGCTAAGTTACCATGAGCAGTCTGCGGGCAATACTATTACTTCGTATAGTAGGGGTGTTGTCCGAAAAACAACCATTTTTTTTTAGAGTCTGGGTAATACGGCGGAATTAAGTTGCGTCTGTGGCGACTAAAAAATTTTTTTAAAAAAATTTTATTAAAATATCGGTTCATATCTTCAGGTCGCTGCATGTTCTCTTAAAGTTTTCCTAAAATTTGGAAAATTTTGATTTTTTTATTTTATTTCTTTTAGGGGGGGGGGTAATAGCCGCGGAATAAGTTGGCGAATTGGGAAGACTTTGAAATAGGGTAATAAAAAAGCAAAAAAAATACTGGTTATTATCTTTGCCGGTCAGCGGCATGTGCTCGAAACTTTTCGCAAAATTTTGGAAAATTCACTTTTTTAGCGAATGAATTGTTACATTTTTAAATTAGCCTCTCCCTGAATGTAAAAGCTCGAGATTTTTCATAAAAAAAATTTTACAATTTTCTTCTATGTTAGCAAAATATTAACAGATTATTGTTAAAAGTATGTGAATTTTTCTAAATTTTGGAAAAGTTTAGAGGCACATGCGGCGAGGCGCGGAGATATAAACGCATTTTTTAATATTTTTTTTGAAGCCTTGTTTAGTCTTGCCCAATTCGCACTGGGAAGGCGGTATTACAACTAAAAAAAGAAAAAACAATCAAAATTTTGGAGAAACGTTAGAGCAGCATGGCGCGACGATAGATACGAGCCGATTTTTAAATGAGGGGAGTTATTTTATTTTTTAGTCTCCTTCAAAAAAAAAAAAAAAAAAAAAAATTTCACAAGCTTTTCCGGCCGTATTCCGACTTTAAAAAAAAAATGTTGTTTTTCAGCCCACCCTACTGTATTAGTGTTGTTATACAGTTGTTTGATTTATGGCTTGAGATGTACGTGCTACAGTCTCGCAATACTAGTACTCCGTAATAGTGTTTGTTATAGTGTGTTGATTATTGGCTAGATTTAGCCTACAGTCTTGCAATACTAGTACTGTATAGTGTTGTTTATAACATTGTTTGTTAGGATAGATTACCTACAGTCTCTGCAATGACTAGTTACTGTATATGTTGTTATTACGTTGTTTGATTATGGGTCTAGATTACCTAGTCTCGTAATACTAGTAGCTGTAATAGTGTTTGTTTACGTTGTTTGATGGGGCTAAAGATACCTCACGAGTCCTAGGCGGCAATACTTAGTACTGTTATATTCTTTGTACGTGTTTTGTTATATGCGTGTTTGATTGCTAGTATTACCTACAGTCTGGCGCGAATACGAGTTACTGTATCGAGTTTGTTATACGTTGTTGATTATTCTAGTTAGCGCTAAACTCTCGCATACTTACTGATAATGTGTTGGTTATAATTAGGTTGTTTGAAAGTGATCGCTGAGATTACCTACTAGTCTTGCAATATCTAGTACTGTGTAGAGTTGTTTACATTGATTTGGATTATGCTAGATTGCACGCATACAGTCTTGCAATACTTAGTACTGGTATAGTAGTTGTTTATATCGTTGTTAATTGCTAGATTACCGACAGTCTCTCGCCCCCAACAAAGAAACCCCCCCCCCCGACCCCCCAAGCCACCAATCCCCAACCACCCACAAAAAAAAAAACCCTCAAAACAACAAACACCCCCCCCCCCCCCACACAAACACCCCCGCCCCCCCCCACCACCCCCACCCCCTCGCCCCGCCCCAAAAAACAGAAGAAATATAGTACTGTTAGTTTTGTTTATACGTTGTTTGATTATGCTAGATTAACTACAGTCTCGCAATACTAGTACTGTATTAGAGTTGTTATACATTGTTGATTGATTATGGTAGATTACGTCTAACAGTCTCGGGCATTACTTAGTTAACTGTATAGAGTTGTTATACGTTTTTGATTATGCTTTAGATTACGGGCTACGTCTCGCATACTAGTATCTGCTATAGGGAGTCAGGAGTTGTTATGTACGTTTTTTGATTATGAGCTAGATAGGCCTAAGCAGTCCTCGCAATAGCTAGTAGCATGTATAAAGTAGAGGTGGGTGGGCCGAAATAGATCCATTACATTTGGGGGGGGGGTTTTGGTTATAGGGGGAAAACAATTTTTTTTAGATTAAAAATTTTTTTAAAAAAAATTTAAAATTTAAAAACTTTTTCCCGGCCAAATTTTTCCCCAAAATTTTTAAAAATTTATTTTTTTTTTTTTTTTTTAGTTGTTACCGGGAAATTAATTGGGAAGAAAAAAATTTAAAAAAAAAAAAAAAACGGTATATTTCCGGGCGCGCATGTCTCTAAACTTTTCCAAATTTTTAAAAATTCACTTTTTACGATAATTTTTAAATTTTTAAATAAAACCCCTTCCGAATGTAAAGCTCGAATTTTTTATATTTTAAATTTTTTTTTTGTTAAAATATAAAAAATTGTAAATTTTGAATTTTTCAAAATTTTGGAAAAATTTAGAGCCATGCCACCGAAGATAAAACCAAATTTTTTTTATTTTTTTTCCCTTTTAGTCTTCCCCAATTTGCAAATTTTCCCCGGTATTCAAATTAAAAAAAAAAAAAAAAAAACAAAATTTTTTTGGAAAACTTTTTAGCACATGGGCCGGAAGATATGAACCGATTTTCAAAATTTTTTTTTTTTTTTTGTCTCCACAATTCGCAACTTTTCCGGGTATTCGACTTAAAAAAAAAAAAGTGTTTTTCGGCCCACCCTACTGTAAGTGTGTTTTACGTTGTTTGATTTTGCTGATTACCCACAGTCCGCAAAACTAGTACTGTTAGGTTTTATAATTTGTTTGTTATGCTAGATTCCCACATCTTTGCAAAACTAGTACTGTATAGTGTTGTTATACTTGTTTGTTATGCTAGATTACCTAAATCTCGCAAAACTAGTACTGATGTGTTTTTTAATACGTTTTTTTATTTTGCTAGTTTTGGAAAATTTGACTGAAAGGGCTCTTTTTAAGCAATACCCCAAATCTGTTTTTACGAGGTTGTTATACTTGTTTGATTTG